>APFE031501685.1:81107-128834 GCA_000404065.3 Pinus taeda | reverse complement strand
GGGGGCTCCCGCCCCCCCTGTGACCCCCCCGCTGCGCAATCAACGCAACGAAGGGGGGGCGGAACCCCCCGGACAGGAGGGGCTGCCACCCCCCCTGTGACCCCCTGCTGCGCAATCGACGCAACGAAGGGGGGGCTCCACCCCCCCTCTAACCCCCCGGGTCACTACGTAGGTTAGTCGTGGAAAGAATATAACACAACCCAATAGATGTCCCCACTTATAAAAATATTAAAAGTAATAGTGAACTTAGGAAATTCGAAAAAAAATCACAGTACAGACTAAATTAATAGGTTGGAGGCGATCATAGATCTCACTGCATAAACAGTGACATAATAATAAATTAGAAATAAGGGTGGGTAAGTCCATAAAGAAAAGGGGATAAATAATTATTGAGTATTAGAGGTGATTCGTATAATGATGATGATAATAATAATAATTTAAATTTAAATGATAATAATAATTAGAACAAACATCCAATAAACTTATTTTTACTATTATTACTATTATTATTATAGGATTGTTAATTAAGCAAATTATTATTGCTAATTCTTGGAGTTGTTTATCTAGTGTTAATATTACTATTTTTAGTATTGGATCATATTAAAAGATTCTATTATTTCGAATTAATATGACAACAATATAATTGATAGATAGGGAGAGAAACAACTCTTAACTAAATGATCAAAATAATAAAGAAGCGAAATGAAATTATATGAGAAACATCAAAAGATCAAGTGATTGTATTATTAATAGATTATAATATTACAATCAATTGATAAAGATTCTAACACTACAACAAAACCCTGCGATTATTGTCCCTTTTTACTTCCTTTTTTGCATCTAGAGCCCATTTTTGGTGCTATTTGTGTCCATTTATCAAACATGGTGTAATACTTAACACAAAATTTTCATCGAGTTTTGCACCAAGTCTTACACCAAGTTTAGCACCAGGTATTGCATTAAGTTTTGCATCAGGTTTTATGCCAAAATTTGTGCCATCCTTTGCACCAGGTTTTGTTCCTGTATTTTCATTAAGTTTGCCACCTAATTTTGTTTCACCTACTATTTCATCCACTTTTTGCACCTACATTTGCATCATCTTTTTCAACCTCGTTTGCATCTTTTTTTAAATCATTTTTTGCATCCATTTTTGCATCCCCTTTGCGCCAAGTTTTATGTTGAGGTTTATGTCTAGTTTTGCATCTACTTTTGTTGCATCAACTTTTGCATCTTGTTTTGCTTCCATATTTACTTCCTCTTTTGCATCTATTATTGTGTCCACTATTGCATCTAATTTTGTTGTGTCACAATTTGCACCTTCCTTTGAACCCACTTTTGCTTCTAATTTTTCATCCACGTTTGCATCATCATTTGCGTCTAGGTTTTCATCGACTTTTACGTCTAATTTTGCATCCTTTTTGTATCAGGATTTGCATAAGGTTTTGTGTCTCGTTTTGCATTTACTTTTGCATCCACTGTTGCACCCGTGTTTATGTCCACTCTTGCATCCATTTTTGCGTCTTTGTTTGCTTTTTTTTTGCAATTTTGTTGTGCCACAATTTGTGCCATGTTTTTCACTTACTGTTGTACCTACATTTGCATCCATGTTCGCATCCTCTTTGGCATCCAATAAATGCATCAAATATTGCATCTCTTTTTGCAACCACTTTTGTGTTGGGTTTATGCATTGGGTTTTGCACCTCGTTTTGTATCTACTTTTGCATCTACTTCAACTGCATCCATTTTTTGCATCTAATTTTGTTGTTCTTGTTGCACCCATGTTTGAATCCACTTTTACATCCCTTTTTGCATCTTGTTTTGCATCCAAGTTTGCATTTCTTTTTTTGTCTATTGTTACATCCAATTTTGCATCACTTTTACTGCGCCACAATTTGTGCCATATCTTGCACCTACAATTGCAACCCACATTTGCTTCCACTTTTGCATCCTTTTTTGTCTCCAAGTTTGCATCGAATATTGTGTATGTTTTTTCATCCCCTGTTGCATCCATTTTTACATCAGGTTTTGCATCTCATTTTGCATCTACTTTTGCATCCAATTTTTCATCTAATTTTGTGTCCATTATTGAACTCATGATTTTGTCCACGTTTACATCCGTTTTTGCATCCAAATTTGCTTCCTTTTTCCATCCAAGTTTGTGTCCTTTTATGCATTCATTGTTGCATCTGCATTTGTTTCACCACAATTTGTACCAGGTTTTACGCCTACTATCGCACCCATGTTTGCTTCCACTTTTGCATTTGCATTTGCATCCTATTTTGTGTCCGAGTTTGCATTGACTATTGCATCCACTTTTGTGTCAGGTTTTGTGTCTTGTTTTGCATCTACTTATGTTGCATCCAGTTTTCATCCAATTTTACGTCTATTGTTGCCCCCATTTTTGTGTTCACTTCTGCATCCCTATTCCAACACTCATCATATTTTCTGCATTGATGATATTTCTTATGGTATTGACAATTATGAACAACTAATGACAATGTCAATAATCATGATGATGTTGATAATGAAGATGATGTAATTGTGATTATGATGATAAAGAATACAATGGTTACAATGATGATGATGATGATAATGATTCTAATGATGATGCTAATGACCTTGGTCAATCTTCCCAATTTTTAAATGTTTTCAATATCATAATCATAATCATTATCTTCCATAGAATGAATTGGTCACTTATGATGATTGTAATACTTTCTAGGGGGAAAGGGAAAATAAGAAATGGATTCCTTCTAAGGTTGTGAGAATGTTTTTCCACTAGTTATGGTGGAGATGGCTCAATTAGAGGTGGTGGAGCTTATAGAGGTAGAGGCTTTAAAGAAGATGGTTGATCCTTCTTTTTCAAAAGTCTCTTTATGAGTGGATTAACATGAGTGGAAGAAGTGGCATCAACAACTTCATTCTCTAAATCGGTAAGACCATCCCATACAAACTTTCTATCATTTTTGTTTTCTCTTGGCTTAGTCACTCTTGATTGCGGGTCACCTAAGAGGGAGGCTAATTCACTAGCTATAATAGGAGGATAATAAGTTCTTAGGTGATGTCTAATGTTGACAATTTACAAGTCTAACAACTTATTGATATCATCCTAATATGTTATCTATTTATTATTAGTAATTTCTACTTGCAAATCTTCTCTAATACCTTCTACCAAGGTTTCCTAAGCTTATATAGAGAAAACTTGGTCTCACATCTAACTAAGGAAAATCAGAATCTATGGATGAAAGAGGTCATAACTTCCCACTTTTCTTGCTTTAATAATATAAGACTAACCACTTCACATACATTGATTGGTTTAAGAACATACATTCCCAAAAAATTATCACAAAGTTGATCAAAGGTCTCTATAAAGTTCTTCATAATGTTTTTAAACCATTAAAGACTAATCTAGTAAGAGTGTGTGGTAACTGCTAGCCACACCCTCAAGTCTTTATAAATTCTGATGAACTTGGATAAGTGTGCTAGAGAGGCCCAAGCACAAGTGTGCTACACAAGAGATGCACGAAGATATGTATACTTTTCTATATATGTTGTAACTTATTATGAGTTACATATATAATATTTTTTTTTTGAAAATTCACTTCCAACACCTCATCTGATAGAGAGAGGGTTTTTTTTTTTGTTTTTTGTTTTTTGTTTTCCCGATTCACAACTATAGAAAAATTAACCTAATTAAAAATTTCTCTATTCTATGAAGGACATGTACTCAAATCTTTGGCTCAAGAACGAATTTCTCTAAACATTGATTTCATCTAGTAGTAATCCCTCTTAATTTCCCTACTACACTTAAAACAACAAACTCCCACCTAGACAACAAATTAAGCAAAAATATCCTAACTAAACTTTTTCACGTTTCTTAGAATACAAAACTATAACCATTGCAGAATTGAAAAGGAATGAAGTGTGCATCTGTAAAGATTGATTCCATGGGAAAGAAATCCTTCCTCTCCCTTATGGTCTTTAGGCCTTACTAACCTTGGGTTGTGCAGGTTGAGTATAATGTGAGTTGCTTGTTCGAATTACTACTAATGTGTAACACTTCCCATTTCACACTAATTTTGTTTTTCCTAATTGAAGATTATTCTTAATTTATTCTTATGGAACTCTATTAGCAATGTGAAATTTTCTTCTTGTATAGTGCAGTCAAGATTATTAGACTTCCTAACATTGGTTTTGAACCATAATAGTACTCTTGAAAGGTTCATAAAGTTTGAAGTCGTCAAAATTTACATTTTTAAATAGACTTGACTGTAGTTGACACTTCCTTGGTCTTATACTCCGTCGTGACCTAGTTTTCAAATGTACTGACCAAAAATTATTTATGGAAGCTTATTATGCATTTCTGATTTTCTTATCTCAAAGGTATATATGTGGTAGGTTTTTCCATGGCCAGTTAGGTAATAACCTCTTCTTATGGTTCAACAACTCAAAGTGTTTGGAACTTTCCAACATTCCCAGGTAATTTTTAGAAACCATATGGCAACTTTGAAATTTTCTGAATCTTCCTTTAACCCTCTTTCTTATGGCTAATAACTATTTCATATTGATTCAGATTTAGTTGATTTAAATATGTATACTTTCGTGTATATGTTGCAACTTATTATGAGTTACATATATAATATTTTTTTGAAAATTCGCTTCCACCACATCAGCTCATAATTTTAGAGAGGTTTATTTTATTTTATTTTATTTATTTGTTTAATTTTTATTTTTATTTTTCGCTTCACAACTACAAAAAATATTAACCTAATTACAAATTTCTCTGCTGTATGAACAGTCTGTACTCAAATATTTGGCTCAGGAATGAATTCCACATAGGTAAAGACTTCTTTTAGGACCTTTGAATTTATTTTCGACATTCCATTGTATATCTATTTCATAATATTGTGTTATAATGGTAGATAAGCTCACTAATACTGTTGGCCCTTATTAACAGGTGAGTTAATCAACTTTTTACAAATTAGGAATTGAAAAATGACAAAGATTTACTGAAGATTTAACTTCCTGCACCTAAATTCTTTTCCAAGTTGTAGTACTTTTATCACTTGACTATCCTATACTTGTCTATTTTCCCGAGTTTGAAGGCATCGAATGTTTACTAAAAAAATACTCTAAGTTTCTCTCTCGAAGAATGGTTCCATTTATTCGAAGCTTCTTCAACACGAATTTTCTGTTTATAACACAATCTATTACTTTTATCCCAGCTGTTAAGTCAATAAAAAGAACTGTGTTATTGGCAAATGCTCTACCAACATAACTTTGCACAACAACGTCTCCTACTATACCACCTAGTCTGTTTGCCCTGAGTTTCCATTATTTGATTTCTAGTCACTAGAGTTAAAGAAACTGGCTATATGTCTTGTGGATGTCTAGGTGTACGTGTATAAATTTGATTTGATCATCAGTGGGGGAAACTTGTAGAAATGACTCAAATTTTGTAGTTGCTAATGAATTCAGACTGAAAATAATAGACACAAATTTCGTCTACTCCATCCACGGAAGGGAAAACATACAATAGAAACACATGCAATCATTTAATCACAAGGAACACAATTTTTATTGGGGAACCCAACTGGTAAAAAAACCTACTCAGTTTGTATTATATTAGATGAGAAAAATGATTTATTACATTGACAACTTCAATCTTTGAAGCTCAATCTGCATTGCAATATTGATCTCCTCCTTGAGTCCCAATTTCAGGTGACTTAATTTGGTATATAAATGCTAAAGTGCTCAGTTTATTGTTTTGAAAATGTATGATCAATTGCTTTCCAAGATTATGTTGTACTAGCTAGTACAACTAGAAATGAACATAATACATGTTTTCTATTCTGTTTTTTTTCTTTATGTCTGAGATGAATATGTTTGTAGGAAGTTATGAGTACTTGTTTAATGATTGTTTTTATTAAACTTCTGTATTTCAGGTTGGGGTTGCTAAAATGAAAGTAGCAATTGAAATAACAAGTGGTCTTGTTGTGCTAGCAAAAAGATTTGGTCATTATGTGTTTAAGGACTCTTTCAAACATATTTTTGAGGCTAGAAATCAATCTCTTGGTCTTTCGTTCAAGTAAGTACTAGTGGAATTTTGGGCTGGATATGATATCATCTAATGTACATTTCTTCCTATCCTACACTAGCACACATTGTTCTTTTTATAGGGAAAATTTTCTCTAATGGTGACATGTATCTGTTTTCCTTTTAATGTCATTTTAAAAAAGGGAATACAAATGGTTATTCCAAAGCCATTGCCCAACTTATTTTGGTTTTAGCCTCGTGAACTTTAAAGTTTCTTACCATAAGTTGTATTCAATTCATTATGAGCAATAGAAGGATGATCACACACATCTTGAACATGTCCATTTCTAAACTAAAATTGGAAATGATATGTCTTCCTCAATCGACCTCAATAGAAATTTGGATTAAGACAAACCTCCTTGGTCTGGATGATAGGAGGGTTACCTTGTAGATCTGCAGATCTCATTTTACTTTTCTTTCTCACGTAATTGCTATTTTACACAACCCCATATTTATTTTATTTTCGTGTTTTGCTGGTTGACCCTTTATATGTAGTTTGACATCTTCTTGAAATGGGCATGTAGCTAGACTTGTAAGTATATGTGCTCTATTGTGGTAGTTACAACCATCTAATGTTTTCCTGA
Organism: Pinus taeda; assembly: GCA_000404065.3. Taxonomy (NCBI): domain Eukaryota; kingdom Viridiplantae; phylum Streptophyta; class Pinopsida; order Pinales; family Pinaceae; genus Pinus; species Pinus taeda. The sequence goes on along the minus strand of APFE031501685.1, from coordinate 122,154 downwards.
CCTAAAGTCGAGGGTTATTTCTTGAAATTCACGTATCAATATAGTGTCTGATAGTTCTACATGAGTGGTTGGAGCATGGTGATTTGCATGTACAAAGGCAGGCCAAGATGTCTTCCACTACCCTCTATCTATCATATATTGCATTTTTATTAAGTTATTAACCTTTTTTTCCTTCTTTGTCTTGGAAGAAAGAGCTTGTGAAGGAGCAATGCAATACAACTGATTGTCCTCATAAAATAGTAAGGTTGTTGGTGATCATTTCCTTGAAAAAGAAGGTGGTTGGTTGGTTAAATAATGTATCACATGGTGTGTTACAGAAAGACATGTTTATGTATTGACTCCTATTTAATAAAACATACCTCTCTATATCTCAAGTTGTTTATAGTGGTACTAAAAGCACTCAATGAAGTTTTGTTCAGAGTCTCCTAATGTTAAATAGTATTGTTAGTTGCCCTAAGGTTGAGGATCTTAATTAGTGTTATTGATCCACATCAACTATTATTTAGTTATGGAAGTGGTTAAATAACTTATTACATTAGATATATGTGCAACTTTTGCTTCTCTTTTTCTTTTACAATAAATTGTGTAGCTAGTGCTAGCATCCCACAAAACAGTGTTAGCAAGAACCTGTGACTTGGCAAGGGCCACGATGTTTGGAGACAAAATCATATGGGGTTCCCACTCCAGGGTGATGCCAACCCTTAGTGACTCATTTAAATGGGCTAATATTATCATTTAGCATTTACATGCTCTACTCCTCTCTAGTTTTGAACCTATGATCTCCAAGGAAGAGACATGTTCTGTAGGTCTTAATCTTCAATGACCATAATTATCATATGGGGCAATCCTGATATCGTATGGACTCAACCTTTGTTTTGTAGCCAATTTTAATAAGGGAAGATGCCAAATCAAGGATTGAATGGAGATGAATATGCTTCAGTGAAATTATAAAATCATTTCAAATAGTAAAAATTGCTTGAAGGAATGTAGGTTGAGACCGATGGAGGGAAAGTTTTGGTGGTTTGTAGGTATTCTCTCTAAATTTCTAACAGAGGCTTTATTAATATCTTTTGGAAAAGATATAAATTAGGATCATGTAGAAAGAGTCTAATGGGCAGTGGGAAAGACAATGGGGATGCAAACTGTTTGTTGGTTGTAACATTAAATATATCCTTTACATGCCATCATGGTTTGTTTCTAAGCTAGTCTTTTGTCATTTCAGTAATATAGGGCTATCATAACACTAGTGTTTGGTTGTTTGTTCAAGATGGTTGTGTTGTTCACCAATTCTTCTAAGATAACACTAACATGCAATATTAGTAGTTTTTAGTTGTGTCTCGGGACATTTCGTAGCCTCAAACCTAATAACTTCCCACAAGCAAATAATATATAGAAAACCAATAGGTTCAGAACCCATCTAATCATGATTTTCCTTTAGCATTTCTGAATGTTGTAGTCAAATAATTCCATCAACAAATCTTAGTGAGTGTCTATATGCTCATGCCATCCTTGTGTATTTCTTATAGAGCCTTGAACTGGTTTTGGAGATCGTGTTAGTGGGCTTGATCACAAAATTGTAGAGTCATTGCTTTGCATTTCCTACTTAAAGTATTTCCTTAGACTGTTATAACAAGGAGTAACTCATTGGGTATGCCCATGAGAAGGCTATGATGGCTTGTGGATTAAGAGCCCAGGGTGGTTCCTTATTACTTTGTAGTGGGGCCCAAGGACTATTTCATTTTAGTCATATTACTCCCTTAGTTGGTAGAGCTTTGTTGCCTTCAAGTATGAAAATGTTTTGGCTTGTGCTTGTTTGTTGTGAATAGTTACTATTATTGTCCAACATATTTCTTTTGCTTTAGGGGCTTCTTAAGCTAAAGGGGGGTGAGTCCAAACCTCAACATTTTCACCAAATAGTGTGAATTCCTTAATCCTATCATTCAAGTTGACCTATTTGTTCAACCTATTATAAGGGATCGTGTATTTGGAGGCGTAATGTATTTGACAAGTTGACCTCAATGCAGATGGTTCCTATTTGGTTGGTATTTTAAATGTTCACGATGGTTCTTGGCAAAGGAATTTACCAACGGGTTAGGCAAACTACTTTGAAAACTGCCAAAACTGGAAAGGCAAGATGAGAAACTCCATGTTGATGAGACAATGCAACTCACATTTTAATTAGCTGCGAGGTCCTCAATCCTCTGAAAGAATACAACAAACACAATTCTACACTCGACTGACCCAAGCTAATAACTTGGTTATTGTGTGTTGGATCCATGGGATTCCAGTCACCTTGCACCCAGGTTTTGATCATGTTCTTAAAGGGGAACACCCAACTCGAGTTTTATATTCATCAGTGTCAATAAAAATTGGATTGGCTTTTTGAGTCATTTTCTTGTCATATAATTATTGTACAAACTTTTTGACTTTATTGGCATCATAATCCTCCTGATAACTTGCATAGTTTACTACCATGACTGAAGGTGTGTGGGCCATAAAAGGATTGTTTCTGAAGGGGTAAGTAGCTATCTGCCTAGGATTCTAGTAGGACACGAGGAGTAAACACTAAAGATATATGATTTTGACGCAAAACGTTGTGCCATTATGTGTTTGGTAAAGTAATGGAAGTTATCGATGTTGGAAAGTTTGATTGATATCACTTGTGATAAGTTGGAGTAATGTAGCAAGTCATCCTGTGCCAATTATCCAGATCTCACATGTTATCATGACCGTGAGAAAGTATTGTTGCACCTTTACAAGGAAAAGCTTAAACCATAAACCTACCCTTAGTTTTTATTGCAGGCCACAACTTACTTTCATGAAGCAGTATTGTAGCATACTTGTACCCTGAACTTCCTCATGTAGCACAATACAGTATGGGCGTTGGCCATTCCTGTAGTTGCTACCTTAATCAAAATGGATTTGATGCCGGGGTCAAAGCTAGTTACAGGAATGGAGTTGTAACAAGCTAGAACTAGGTTTCCCTATTGATAATTGTGGCAACAGAACATCCTTTTTAAGGAGAGCTCATGCTACTTTGTTGTTTGGTTTGGTGTTGCTTGACACTCAAAAGAGAGTTTGCCACATTTAAAACTTAAGCTAGGAGAGGACAATGAATTAGGAGCTAATAAATGAGCTTTAATATCCTTTTGAGGTCAGAAGAGAAAGAGAGGGACATGGATTCTCTCGTTTTTGGTATAGCAGGACATGCATGCAAATGTGCTATTTGCTTTGTGGTAGAGCACACACTTGATAATTTCCAGGTTGACTCACCTTAATTAATAATATTTGATGTACGTATCCGAGCCAGATTTATAGATGTCAACCATTCACAATATATCAAGTCGTTAACATGATTTGCACCAAGCAATGTTCAATGAACAACACCAGGTATCATTGCTATTTTATTCATAGTATTTTTTTGCTTTTTATTTTATGTCTTTATGTATGCTAATACTATTTTTTTCGTCTTTTTAATTGCTTTTAATCTGAAACACGTATATGTTGGTTATAATTCATCGTTGATTGTGTTGAAAGAATGTGTTAGAAGAGTTAGAGACCTGCTATAACGATTCAGAATGAGAACTTGATGATATCTTTTATTCAATTTGTGATCAATACTAGGTGTCAGTCCTATTCTGTTAACATAATCTCTCTCTCTCTCTCTCTCTCTCTTTGAATTTTTTGACATGAATCATTATGTATGCTAATATAGTTTTTTCTTCTTTATAACAAAATCACATCTTACTTTAAATATCTCAAATCTCTGTGTTTGTAATTGTTCATTGATTATGTTGAAACATTGTGTTTGAATGAGAACTTGATGATATCTACCATCGAGTTAGTGGAAATTGTGTGATTTTCTTATTAAAAGATAGGAATCATACTGCAATTTTTTATTTTAAAATGTATTAATTTGTTATAAGTTGCTACATGCCTTTCAAAATGTGTCTTAACTCGCATTTGATGATTTGACAAGATTTTGCAAGTAAGAAAATTTGTGCTAAATTAAAGCTGACATACTACGTTTATTGCATTGGCACCTTTTAAGTAAACTATTCCAAGGATGTAAAGATTCAAGGTAGGACCTTGTTCATCTTTGGAAAAGGTTTATGCTTGCTCACTTGTTCAAAAGATTATTTGTTTAGTATGATACTTAGCTATGTTCAAATATATGATACACTCAGGTAATTCCTAGATACATTAAATTTGGGTCCCAATAAGTACTCTTGTCATATATTGTAACAAACATTTGAAGGTCTTTGGAATTGGAACCCTTATTTAATCTTAAGTATATTTTAATTATATCTTTTTTATTAAAGCAAGTAATTTTAATTAAGAGAGCATTGATAAAGTAGTTGCTTAACCTATATAGTACTATTTTGAGATAATCTATCAATTAATAGTACCATTTAAATGGATAATTTTGTAGAAAGGGCCATCTCGTGTAGACATTGTGATTGGTCACATAAATACAACTTCATGGAAGATGTGTCGACTTGATAAAAATAGTTCCTTGATGGTTTTTTTTGATGTTGCACCGAGTGAACGTTCTAGCTCAACATTATCAATCAGCAACTTTTTATTCAATGTTGCACCAAGTGAATGTTATAACTCAACATTACAAAATGCCAATCAACAACTATTTATTCAGTTTCTAACACAATGTGTTGTTTTCTTTACATTTAATTTTATTTTATTTTCAGTTCCACATCTTGGCTGTGTCAAATAAAATAATTATGGAAAAAAAATCATCATGATGTTGCAAATACTTTTGTATTCAGTTATCAACATTCTGATGGCCAAATGAGGCTTTGGGTTATAACAATTACAAGGACATCGATGGATGGCAGTGCAACTACCAAGGTTTAGCCCAATTATTTAATGTTATTCTATACATGATTGTAAACTATCTTATTTTCTCAAATGTTGTTTTGCATTATTGTAAACTAGCTTATTTCCTTAAATGATAGGTACGTTTGAAATTTGGATAGAGTGGCATAGAGGAGATAGAGGAGTTGTTACATAATTTTAAAGGTCAAGATTAAAGAAACCATTTGACTTGTAAATATCTATTCTCTCCAAGGAAAAAATTCCATAAATTTTAGTTATAAAAAATTACATTTTCATATGTCTCAAGGCATTCAAATGTGGTTTGTAGCTTGATGGAGCAAACAACTTTGTAGTGGTGAGCTTTGAATCTTTCAGGCAAAAATTGTTGAGGCCTTTAAACCATATGAATGGATTTTGTGGCAAAGGAAAATACATTTGAAGTGGGCAGTAATTCCTTTGAACAATTCTGAGGTTGGAATAATAGATGGATCGATTAATAACTATTTTTTGAACTAGCGCTGCAAACCAACGTTTTCGAGAGGAGTTGAGAAATTTAGGAGAGTTAATACTGTGTCACACTCATCACTATCATGGTGTAGTTTCCTGGTTCGAGACTAACAAGGTACTGTTGTTTGCACTAAACCTTTCTTTATTTCTTTGTTGTTGTGTTGACAAGGTGTTTCTTGGGTTCTACCATTTGCATGGCATAATGCTATGCATGTTTTGCCTCTTCCTAGTCGAGGATGGTCTCAAGGTAGGATTAGCTAATTGGGATTGGAATTGAGGTATCAATTTTAAACAATCAACGTTGATGCTATTTTTTAGGTGTTTGAGCATATTAACCATGTGAAAGTTGCTTCCTTGTTCTAAAATAGTTATGTTCTGCATCTATTGGACGATTGTTTGTGCTTTCCGAGCCAATAAAACCTAAAGGACTTTAAAAAGTTTTACAATGTAATTAAAGTTTAAGAATTCAAAATTTATAAAGTTTCAAGGTCTAATTCTTTGAAGGGTGCTAGCTCAATAGAAGAGCACCTGGTTTACAAGCAGGTGGTTGATGGTTTGATTCCATTGTGCCCTAATATTCATAGGGAATGGTGACAATCACAAGGACACAAAAACAAACACCAAAATAGATGAAAAAAAGGACAGACAACTAGATGTAAAATAGGATGCAAAAGGGGATACTAAGTTGGGTTCTAAAAATAAGCAAAAAAGGATGCAAATCAATATGCCAAATGATGATGCAAAGAATGGTGTAAATTTGGGATGCAAACTTAGGTGAAAAAAGGAGAAAAAAGGATGTAAGTAAAGACATAAAACTATATGCACAATGAGGCTAAAAAAAGGGTGAAACCGAGGACGCCATATTAGATTCCAAAAATGATGCATAATCAAATGTGAATTCAGACTCAAACTTAGACACAAAATGAGATGCAAATGTGGACACAAATGAGGCAGAAAAATGATGCAAATTTGGATGGTGAAATGATGTAAAATTAGACACCAAAAAGGATGCAAAATTGGATGAAAAAGTGGACGTAAATAATGGTGCAACATTGGACACATAAGTAGACACAAAAAAACAGTGCAACAATGGGCATAAAAATAATTCAAAAGTGGATGCAAATTGAGATGCAATGTTGGATGCAAAAAGTGATGCAAAACTTGGTGCAAAAACTAATGCAAAAGTGGATGTAAAAAATGGTTCAAAATTGAATGTAACATTAGACACAAAATGGGATGCAAAGGTGGACACACCACATGGCTTAACATATGATGCAAATATAGATGTAAATTTGGATGCTCAAAATGATGTAAAGTTTGATGCAGGAAGTGGTGTTAAAAACGATGCAAATTCAGATGTAGAAAATGATGCAAAATATGGTGCAACATGGGATGCGAAAAAGGGAGACAAATCAAATGTAAAAGTGGACATCAAGAAGTGGTGTTAAAAATGATGCAAATTCAGATGTAGAAAATGATGCAAAATATGGTGCAACATGGGATGCGAAAATGGGAGACAAATCAAATGTAAAAGTGAACATAAAAAATGGTCCAAAAAAAAGATACAAAAATGGGCACAAAAATGGATGAAAAATTTGGTGCTAAATCAAATTCAACATATGGTGCAAAGATAGGCACCAAAACTTGTGCAAAAATAGATGAAAAAATAGGTACAAAATTAGAATAAAAAACTAGTGTAAGACTATATGCAAAACTTGGCATAAGACTAGATGCAAAAACGAGCACAAAATGGATGCAAAAAAAGGCATTAAATTGGATGCAAAAGATGGTGTAAACTTGATGCAAATGATGGCGCAAAAATGGAAGCAAAGAATTGAACAAAACTAGAAGCAAAACCTGTCATAAAATCAGATGCAAATCTTGGTGCAAAACTTGATGCAAAACTTGATGCAAAAAATGATGCATAATCTAGTGTAAAAAATGATACAAAATCTAGTGTGAAAAAGGATGAAAGATCAGGTGCAAAGAAGGACGCTTTAAAAAATGTACAATAGAGCCAGATTTAGCATCAGGTTTCTCATCCTAATTGTTAAAAAGATGCACTAAAATTTGGTGCAAATTTTCAGTTTTGTTGTAGTGATATAAGGAGGAGAAAAAGAACCCTTAATTATAGGATCAAAGTATTAAAGAAAATAAAGATAAAAGGTGAGATATTAAAGGATCAAGTGAAGGATAAATTGAAAGGAAATCAATGATTGAAGGTGTGTGAGAAGGAAATCATTCAACTTAAGGGGAATGCTTATGGGAAAGATAGTGGATGGTGGGTTTCCATGATTGAGTCAGTTGAAGCCATCTTCTTGATTAAAGTTGTTGGGGTTATTCTCAATTTTGATGGCTTCTTTGAGAATGCGAGAAGATTAGAAGATAAAATTTTGATTTTGTCTATTGTGAGAATGCTCATCAATAACATATTTTGTGATTTTGTTATGGAAGGACATTCATGTTTGACCTTATAAGACTTACCACATGAAAAAGGAATTTCATAGACCCCTAGGCTAAGCATAGGGTCAGAGTAGTCTTTAGGGGATCTGAAAAGATGTTGGAGGGTATTATGGGGATTAAACAAAGTTTTGTGTTTTGTTTGCACAAGATTTTGGCTATATGATCTATGATCCCATGAATGCAGCGTAGAATAATTATGTCTAAGTCAGGAGATGATGGGAATGTTTTGGGTTTGGAATGAGGGGCTATGTGAAAGGCTTTGTTAATTTGAGAGGAGAAGTAACCATTAGATAATAGAGATTTGTGAAGGTGGGTATGTTCTCTTTTAATGCGTTGGGGATCATAAATGTGAATGGTTCGAGTTATTAAGGTTTTTGAGGATATAATTTTTTTTTTAGCAAGGTGGTGATGGGATTGAGCGTGAAGATTGTTAAATTGTAGCAAGAAAAGGCTTCATTTGACTTTTGCCTTACTCAAGGGAAGAAATTCGAATTTCCACTTCAACAGGATGAGTTGTTAGGCAGTTAATAGGAGTGACATGGCCAAATGACTAAGTTAAGTCAGTCAATTCGAGTTTGTGGGCTAAAAGTAGACTTGTGTGCAAGTTGTTGGCTAATATCTAGCTATCTATAGGTGCATTTATCTTTAGTGAAAGTCAATTATTTGAGCTCTAGTCTAGAATAGAGTCATTATGAGTTTTGTTGAGTAGTTGTAACTGTTGTAAACTCAACTAACTCTCAGTTAACTAATCAATTTACTAAAAATAGCCCTAGTCATTGTTTATGGGAAAACTAGTGTCTATTCAGATTTGCTAGTCCCACTAAGACGGGTAGCTATCTTAAAAATAAACAATTCAAAGTAACTTGTGTTTTCCTTTGTGAGAGATAGATAAGATAGAAGCAGAGAGCACCAACCTTAGTCTTTCGCTTGGCTCCTTGCTTGTTTCCTCTCTCCTTTGATAGAGCTTCGCCACTCCTTTCTTACTTGTCCCGCTTCAAAGAACACCTGTAGAGGCAAAGCAACAAAATACCATCAAAGCATAGAGATATAAATACCATAAACAATTTAGAATCAGATGTACATTAACCATACAATTGCATACATAAATACAAGATTCAGAAATATACAAGTATACGGAGGAAAACTCAAATAACTTTATTGATAGAAGTAGAAGAGAGGATTACAATCCAGCTATCCGATCCAGTGCCATCCTCTCAGCATGAAAGCCCTCTTCACCTCATGAAAATATAGATCACCCAACAATACAATGTCTCAAAGAGAAACCAACAACGCTTCCTTACAAAATACAAAATTCCAGCCCCTGGATCTCTAGGATGAGGGATCCATATATAGATATTCGCAGGGGGGTGAGTCAGCTTCTGGGTTTTTGATTAGTGTCATTTCACTGATAGTTCTTGGTTCCACTTGGAGAATTCATGATCTCTTACTCATCCCTGGGTGAATTCAAAGAGGCAAGAGTCATATGAGCAGTTTTTAGAAGATTCTCCGGGTTTCCACTTAGCCAATTGCCTCTGCCATTTGTCTACTCTCGCCCATTGCACCCTACAGAAGGCCTTTTCAGTATGCATCACACCCCTCATGTGTAATAGGTGAGATGCATCACACCTTGGCCAAAGAGCAGTTTGTATGGGTCAGTTTTGACCAGTTTTGAGTAGTTTTTTAGGGAGAACTTCTAGGAAATGATGTAATCAGTTGACCTTGATCCTTTAGGGTATGAAACAAGAATTTTAGGGGTTTGAGAGCCCTTGGTTTATCGACATATGTGATTGGGGTTGCAGTGCCCAAATCTGTCTATAATATTTGCCCCCTAAAGCATGAGGTCGTAAATATTCTGATGTTAGGTGAAATGCTTTATCACGAGGATCCGAGGTTTTTCAAACTGGAAGGTGACTTGTAATAAGATACAATACAATACATTATCTTCATATTATTTTCATGATCTAGCTAAGGCGGGCATTCTCATGCTAAACTTTATAAATTCATTTTCATGTACATAGGACAGATAACCGTCTGTGTGGCAAATTGATGATTCTGGTAGAGCCATCATCCCTTAGCTTGGATGATCATCTGTGCAACTATGGAGTACATTTGATGTCTTTATTTTCCTGAATATATTGTAGCCTGGATGGATGAAACTTGATCCGGGGTCTTCAAACTCGTTCAATATTTGCCCAATGTACAAGTTGATCCATGTGAAAAGATGTTCTAAAGTCGAACATGGAAAGACATCACCTGATTACCAACCAATGATGTAAGCAGTTAACAGGCGCGAGAGAAATCATCGATAATGATAATGACCCTCAAGGTACTGTAGTACAATTCACGTGGTGTGAATACATGAGTCAATGTCGGACACCATGCAAAATATTTCAGTCGAAGGCCATTGATGTAAACTTGTTGCCAGAAGTGACAAACTTGCCATTGAGGCATGAAACTTCAAAGTACTGAAAGGGTTGTTCCTAAGTCAACTTCTTAGATAATGAGCTAATGTTGATAAGAAGTGACCTGTCATAGGAGGGCCTTAATGAATCCCACATCTATGACACGAAATGGAGCAAATGATTTTGTGGAGGTGAAAATGATCTGATGATACAAGGTTCAGGACGGTGGTCATGAAAAATGGAGCGTGAAAATATTGCAGTGGATGAGGCGTTAGCTGGGTTATTGAATTCTCTGAGCGACTTCCCTTGAACATATTGGTGACACTGTGATGGATCGGTAGCGTTAACCCCATGGATGGTATGAAGGACCAATTGTGATGGTGAACATAATAACCCAACCCGACTCAATCATGGTGATGGAGTGAAAGTGTCATGTTCAAGAGCGAACTACTACCAATGAAGTTCTTCAAGTTTTCTTCCCTTTTTCCCCAGTCATTGCTGACCAGTACCTCTTTATTTTTTTCAAGCTTGAGGAGGATAAAATATGCTTGTTCTATAATTTACCCTTTGGGCAAACCTATCGCTATGTTTTAGCGAGCCTAGCGACAGTGAAACTCACTCTTGCCCGGATGGACAAGTTTATCGCTATTGTTTTAACAAGTTTAACGACAAAGACAACTCGGTCCTTTTCATATATAGAGAGTCTGAAAAGAGACGGAAAGGAAACTCCAGTAGCCCTTTTTCGTGGTATAATCCGTTAAGTCTGAAAAAGTATAAAATAATATGAAAGGGATGACTTTTCGATAGTTTTAGTGAGCCGAACAAGACAAGCGCTTGATCTTTTTGTGTAATGATCCCTCAGGTCCAAAAAGATTAAAATATAGAGGATGGATGGCGCTTCCCTTTACTTTAACGAGCTGGAAAGGCCAGTAGCTCGACAATGTTTTCATATTTTACGAGTCTAAAAAGAGCTTAAAAGAGACTTGTTTTTGAGGAACAAGTGATGTATCCGGGTAGCAACTGGTTCCAGGTAAGTTTGGAACTTCTCAAACACAGTAGTGTAACGAGGGTGGCAAATAGAATCACTCGTCAAAGCTATTCCTTAAAAGGGTAAACAATCAAGTGGAGGCATATGATCAACGAAAAGAGTGGATGTGACGGTAAAAATACGACCAAGGCTCGAAGGGCTGATAACGATGCAATCACAAAGCTTATTTACCGAAAGGCGTGTTTTTATTTTTTAATGAGCTTGAACCTTGCAGAAACATTGCTCGCAGCGAGTTTATTTTTTAACGAGCTTCAACCCTACGGTAACATTGCTTGTGCCAGTCGTCTTTAAGGATGTCTCTTATTAGTAGGTTCATTTTTTAATGAGATCGCCCCATGCGAAACTTTGCTTTGGTGCCTTTTGTATTAAGGCTAGAAATGACCAACTATAGAACTAAGAGTTAATGAACTACTGAGGTTAGGTAGGATAGTTTAGAAAAAACATTTCCTTTACTTTGTTGGGCCGCTAAAAAAGGTGAATGGTGGATTAGACCAATCACCTAACCTAAGCAGTTGAAGTTAGTAAAATACTACGGGGTTAGAGTTACGCTGGTCGCTTTTCACTGGCATAAAAAAGGTTTGCATGCCCCCGGTATAGAGAAAAGAAGACTTTCCAGGTTACCATATGGAAGTCCCTGCATTAAAGCAAGATTGTTTCATCCGCAGAGTAGACAAAACACTTCCTTGGCTTTGTCCATCAAAATAGACAAAGGTGAATGGTGTGGGTCAGTGCTCTAATCACATAACCTTTGAGGAGATCCTATTTCGGATTGATCCCATATCCTATACGGACGGGTGTGTCAGACCAATCATATAACCTATGATGAGGAGATATTGTTCTACACTGATCCCATATCCTACATGGACGGGTGTGTCAAACTGGTCATATATCCTACGAGGAAATCTATCTTTTCATCCGGGTTTGCCTGCTGAAGCAGACCAAGATGCATCCCCCTAGGTTTCTTCACATTCACCGAATCACTCGCGGTCATTAGGTGGATGGATTGGAGGTTGATGAGACATTCCTTGTGCAAAGAGACCATTTAGGAATGGTGTTTGACTAGTGGCCGTGTTTGAACCGGGGAATGAAAGTTGGTCAACAAGCTGTACCATTCTGCCTTCATACGGGAAACACATCACTCGAAAGAGTGTGGAAACAATAGCTCCCATGCTGTAAATGTAGTCACGCCCAAGGAGTAGATTGTAATATAGTGGCCCTTGGACTACCATCACGTTCAAATGAATGGTTTTCCTTCTCAAAGTTATAGGCAAGTTTGGAAGGTTCCCTAATGGTCGATTGGTTCCTTTATTAAAGCCTGGCAAATTTCGAATCTCAGGCAGAAGCGATGGTGAACCAATCACTTTCCAAACAGTTAAGGAAAGGATACTCCCGGAAGCCCCTTCATCTATGATAGTGCCAGCCATGATCATTCTGTAAGCCTGTACTATGATTCGGAAGGGTACATTAGATGGAATCCGGGGTCTCGCTAGTAGATTCCAATCAAAGGAAATGACTAGATTGCTTGGAGGAGGGACCAAATAAATGGCCGGATGAATCTCTTGAAATGGGGAACTTCCCTCCTATGGTAAAGGAACGGGTAGATTGCCTGCATGTTCATCAGACTCTGTGTTAACAAAAAGAATTTGAATGGTGTCGTTCTCATTCTCTTTAGAAACTATATCATCTGAAGGTGGACCTTCTGAAGGTGGACCTTCTGAAGACAAGACTGGGGTCGACTACCGTCTCGACCTACTGACTTCGGTTCGGTGTGGACTCAGAGGGTTTATCTTCAATGATAGATGTTTCGACTGACAACAGAAGTATGTCAGTCGGATTTTCAACTAGCGATGGACTTGGCAAGAGTTTCTTGTATCCAGGTGGAAGTCGCTACAATGAAGCAGGGCGGTTATCCAAGATTATTTTATCTTTGTCCAGAAAAGGACAATGGTGGAGGGCATGATCGCCTTCACACAACCTACAAGGAAATTTAGATCTTCCTTTTTGTCCATTGACTTCATTTTCACTAGTTGATGATGTATTCTCAACATGATCGACAGAGGTTGAAGACACCAGATTGTGCAAGCGGGGAGACCAGTCTCTCAAGATCCGCGAGATGCAAGGACAATCTCGATGATAGTGGTTCCTTTGCAAATGACACGTGGAGATTTTGGTTTGGAAGGTGCAGTGTGTGGATTTTCTCCACACGATGCTTCTTCTTCTTCTTTTCCTTCCCTTTCTTCTTCTTCTCAGCTACTTGGTTTTTAGTGTCACTAGTTTCACCAAGCGAAGAGGAAGAAGGAGACGGAGAAACAAACGAAGTAGAATGTGGGGGAGCAACTCCAGTCATCTAGTTGTTGATTCGATTGCTGAGGAATTACGCTGTTTTGAATGACAGAGGTCGAGAATAGCTAAACTGGTAGGCCAATTGTGAGTCCTCGAAGGGACAATGTAGCCATGTATGGAGCACCAATATCTCCCCAAGAAGAGAAAGGACTAGGATTTCCCCCAAGGGGAAATCCTTGATTGGTGGACTCCATTATCTCAACCTAAGACCAATGAGGGAACAATGATGTTATTCCGAATTAAATAAATTTTATGACTCTTTGACACAACTTGCTTTTTCAATTTCTAAGAGTCAAGAAAAAGCTAAAGGTGACTCTAGTCACCTTCAATTTTTAATGAGCCTGAAGTGACAAGTGCTCAGATGGACCTTTTCTTTTAAGGATTCGAAAAGGAATGAAAGTGACTACTCTAGACATATAGACAGAGGGATTACCAAACCAATCACAAAACTGCAATATACACCCCAGTGGTAAATTATAGAGAAATTACCGAGGAATTTACGTACGACAGTCAATCTTCCCAAATGCTGTGTTCAATGCATTGCGATCGATAGGGTGGCAGACACGACTTCCTAAGGATAAAGGATATCAACCTATTGTGGTCTTCCAATATATACTCGACGGTATGTGGGAGCACAAGTCCGTACTGGCACTTGTCGTATCAAAGAGGAGGAATCACCCAACCTACAGTGAAAACGATAGTTACCAAGCTTTACGACGTCAGAATACGTCTCTAGCCTAGACTTCTAGATGTTGTGTGTTAGGTTCCAAAGCATTTTTATGTTCATTGAGGTTTATTTTATAGTTGATCTTTTTTAAGAAGTTTGCCTTTCAAGGTTCACCATGTGATGTAGATGTACAATTCCTAAATATGCAATCTAAAATGACAAACACTCGTTTGTTTTCTTTTAGCAATGAAAATCCTAGCTACTAAGGAAAGAAGAGTACAATTCTTTCAACATAGAGCAGAGAGCACACACTAAATGCACTTTTCCTAAATCAATTTCCGCACGCAGTCTAAATGCAAATGCACATGCATGTATTTGTTTTTCCGTTTCCTTAATGTGAGAATGCCAAAAAGAAAACTAAGTATAGATCTGAACTACTTTTCTTCAAAGCGACACTTTAGCAATTCCTTTCCAAAAACGAAAGGAAGACTAAGACGACACTTTCAATTTCGAATGGAAAACTACTTTCGACACTTCAAAGAATTCATAATTCAAATCAAATACAATGTGATGAGCCCCAAAAATGGATAATTATATGGGCTCATTCAGCCTCCTAATTCGACTTAATCCACCATTCTCATTAGTTTAGTGCATGTTTTTCATTATATTTATGCTAATAGAGTGAATTGGGTTAGTCATTATGCCAACAAGTCTAATGTGTGCTTTATGCAGTGTTTTTGGTCAATTTGGAGACAAAATCAAAGGTTTAAATGAGCACTTGGCAGCAAAAGTCATGGAGAGGATTTTTAGGAAGGTGTCCCCTTCATTTATGGGCCCTTACCTCAAATTCTCCACCATCAGCTCGGAGTTCAAGGGCCACCAAATCGATTATCACAAGGGCAGCCGAGCAAGGGCTAGTAAAGTGGTTGTTAACTACAAGTTTTGGCAGCTGAATTCCTAAAGTTTAGGGGGTCTGTTGGGGTCCTCAATTTGTATAAATAAGAAGGCTTAGGGCCTCATTTCAGTTAGTCACTTTGTAGGTAGAAGTTAGCTAGTTTGTAGTTCGGTTTTAGTCATTTTTAGGCAGTAGTTTAACTCTGCATTTCAACACATTTTCAAGTTTTCCTTGTGGATAGTTTTACAATGTAACTATTCTTTTGATCAATAAAGATGAATCCAGATTTGCACCAGCTCTAATCTCTCTTAGGAGGCTGTAGCTCTTGGGGTTGGGCCCATCTCAAATGCCCAGTACCTCCTTTGTTTACTTTCATGTGTCTTTACTGCATTCTTAGAATAAAATATGTTATTTATATTTAAATCTTGTTTTGTTATTTAGGTTGCTTTTGATGGTTAAAGTAGCTTTTCATGTTTAGATTTAGTTGATAGGTTAATAGCAGGGAAGATCTTCAGAAAAAGGGCCTCAAGCACCTCTGATCTCACCTCTCCCTCAGTGGGATCATGAGCTGGGACAAAGGTGACATTGCTGCCAACAAAAACGTTGTTTTGCTTTGTCATGCAATCCTTAGTGTTGGAATTCTCATTTGCAGACTCTGATATTAGTTGTGTTTAAATTATTCAGTTTATGATTGCTTATTTGCATAGTTATCTCACGTATTTCATTACGAATAAACTTCTGTTCATTCTCTTTACTGTTAGCTAGATCAAATTAGGTTAACGTAACTAGGTCTCTGATTTTCCAAGTCTTTGTTGGTTCAGTTGGAGAAACAACTTGCAGAGCACCCGTAACACTTCTGTATCTGCCCATACTCCATCAATCCCATCTGCACCATCCCCTGACTCATATTCTTGCTTCACGTTTGCTATTTGCTCACTTTGCCCTAAATTCCCATATTCTTATGCATCATTGCTCCCTCCATCCTTAAACCAAATCCAATCACTCCTTAGCCTCATGCGCTAGGTCCTGGACCTCCTCACACCTTTATCTCACCTCCATACCCACTCCTTCATCTTTCTTCCTCCATCCATCCTCCAAAATCTCATTTTTGAATATCCTGTAGAAAATTACAGAACATCCTGTAGAAATTTCAGAACATCCTGTAGAACGCCTGCAAACTTCCTGTAGAAGCTCGCGAACGTAGTTTCTTGATAGCCAAACTTTGTAAAACTCTCTGGAAGGGTGCTAGGGACCCCTTAGGCCGTCTTCGAACCTTCCCAACCTTCTGCAAGCATTTCCTCTCGCCAATCCACCTCTGCACAGTCAAAAGCCAGTTAAAAGCACATGCATGATAGTTCTAAACAACTTATTCAAAAATACAAAAAGATGGTTTTTTTTTTTTTTTTTTTTTTTTTTTTTTTTTTTTTTTTTTTTTTTTTTTTTTTTTTTTTTTTTTTTTTTTTTCAGATGTTACTATAGAAGTAGCTTAGACACATGCATTTTACCTTCCTAGAAGTCAATGGCATCTCTTTCAGTAGCTTGCATCCTCTTTCTTGCATCAGTAGGGCTAGCTGGTAAAATTAGGGTTTGCTAGGGTTTACGTTTCCTTTCAACTTTCCAGTTTCTTTTTGCAAGTATATTAGCCTTCTTGTTAGAAAATTAAATATTACGGAGCAATGGAACACATAAAATATTGCAGAAATATAAACACAAAAACACGCAAAACAAGAGAGACACAGATATATGTGGTTCACCCAGTTTGGGCTACGTCCACCTCGAACAGCCAGTCCTTCCTTTCTATTATCCAGCAAAATGAAGAGACACAACCTACAGCAAATCCGTTGTAATATCCTCTGTTTTCTCTCACAGTCTCACCTCTCTGTTTCTCGCTCACACCAAATACACATCTATCTCACAACCTCAAATACAATGCCCTCATACAAAGAGAGGGGTTGCCTTCTAGGGAAAAAAACCCTAAACTAAACATAAGTTCCATCGTCAGATCATCCGCCTAATGAACGGCCTAGATTGACTAGAAATTACTATACTTTTACAAGGCAAATTTACATCTGGGGGGGACAAGCCCCCCCCCACACCCCCCCGCGTGGAGGGGTGTACAAAACTTCCTGGGGTATACATCCGGCTGAAACAAAGACCTCTGAACAATCATGCTCCACACACAACACTTCTTTGAGTTAGCTTTCATCCATTAGTTAAAAAGATTCTTCTGAGAGCTCATAGAAGTTGGCTTAAGCCCCTATCGGACTTGTGCCAGCTGATTAAGTGACAGCCGCTGCAAGAGCTAGTACTTGTGCATACAACACCGTTGCTTCCAAGTTTGTTACGAACTACCGGGTTGATAAAATTAAAGAAGGGAGTTCCAGGAGTTGCAGCATTATTGCTACAATACTGGGGCTCACCACAATGGAAAAAGTACAATCGACTATGTAAAAGAGGAAGAATTTACGAAACTCTTTTTCTTGACTAAAAACAACAGTTGCGACACTTTCGAATCAAAAGACGATAGTTCGATTAAGCTACTTTTTTCAAAGAAGGACTGTAAATGATGAAAAATACATAAAAAAAAATTCACAATTTCTTATCAATGGAGGCTGAATAATGTAAAGGAAGAAGGTTTCAACAATGATATATTGATCATAGGCTACAAAACTACTGAATAGAGCTAAAAACAATGAAGAAAAAACCAATTTCTGGAGAGAGAAACAGTCTCATTCAATCATCGCACCTGTCCTTAAGGGAAACATGGATGCATCTCACCTGCAGCACACGGGAGGTGCGATGCATCCAAACTGTCAATGAGAGACAATGCGATGGTCCAGGGACGAGATTGAGCTTGGTTTTCACTCACAATTTGCAGCTAAGTTCAATGATTTAGGTCGAGCTTATGATGGACAATAAACACAAAGTATAGGGGTATGATCTTATGAGGTTATTGAGCTACCACCAGGGCACTTAGGATGTTTGCAAGTCAGATGTTCAGTTCATAAACCAACCCGGAGATTGACTGAAGCAACGTTGATCTACTTTGTAGTTGCATAGCAAAAGCAGTTTGAAGGCTAGTGATCCAAATGGAAAATGGCATCAACCCATGGTACTCATCCACCCATATTATTCATCAACCCATGGTATTGTAAATGGCATCCACCCGTGGTATTGTAAAATCCACCAATGGTATTCATTCACCCATGGAATTGACCAGTGGTATTGTAACTGAAAAATACTATAAGTAACAAGTCACATTTTGTAAAATGACAGATTGTCCGCCACAATGTAGCCTTTATAGTTCAGAGGCATGTAGCCACCACATATCTCCTCAGAGATAAGCTACCATCGCCCTAGCTAGTTTATTTCCATTAACTATTTTAAATAAAAGTTTCTTTATGGTTTTGTTTTGGGCATTCTCCTATTTTTTCTTCTGACAATTCGAGTTTTCAGATCTTGGGGGTCTCTCCTCACAAGATCCATTTCAAATTTTTAGATCTTGGGGGCCTCCCACCAAGATCCGGATCAGTGGTATCCGAGTAGGTTATGATTCCATGGGAATGAGGGTTTGATGCATATTTCAGTTTCAAATTTTGCAGCAATATTCAACATACTTCAAGCACGTGCTACAACAACCACAAAGCACTTTCTTGGGTCAAGCAGGAAGAATTTTTCTTTTTTCATTTTTTTGCAGAATTTTTTTGGGTGGCGACTTTGCAGATCAGATCTGAAACATTTGGTACAAAATTTACAAAAACAAATACCAGATTTGGATTCCTCTTGAAAAATCACCCAATCAAAAAAAAAATGGGTCGAATTGGAGTTCGGATGTGGGATCCATATATAGATATTTGCAGGGGGGTGAGTCAGCTTCTAGGTTTTTTATTAGTGT
Organism: Pinus taeda; assembly: GCA_000404065.3. Classification (NCBI taxonomy): domain Eukaryota; kingdom Viridiplantae; phylum Streptophyta; class Pinopsida; order Pinales; family Pinaceae; genus Pinus; species Pinus taeda. The sequence goes on along the minus strand of APFE031501685.1, from coordinate 103,101 downwards.
CATTTCATTGATAGTTCTTGGTTCCACTTGGAGATTTCATGATCTCTTACTCATCCCTGGGTGAATTCAGAGAGGTAAGGGTCATATGAGCAGTTTCTAGAAGATTCTCCGGGTTTCCACTTAGCCAACTGCCTCTGCCTTTTGTCGACTCTTGCCCATTGCACCCTACAGAAGGAATTTTCGGTATGCATCACACCCCTGTGTGTAATAGGTGATATGCATCACACCTTGGCCAAAGAGCAGTCTGTATGGGTCAGTTTTGACTAGTTTTGAGTAGTTTTTCAGGGAGAACTTCTGGGAAATGATGTAATTAGTTGACCTTGATCCTTTAGGGTATGAAACAAGACTTTTAGGGGTTTGAGAGCCCTTGGTTTATCGACATATGTGATTGGGGTTGCAGTGCCCAAATATGTCTATAACAGTCATGCATGCAATTTTAATTGCCTAGTGAAGTTGGAGAGAAAAGGCACATTGTAATTATCATTGTATACTAGTGAGTGTACAATGTTTGCATGTAGCGGGTGAGCTAATTTCCTTAGGAATTGCGTAAGGAAATAAGAGCTTCCCTATTCTTTAGGAGTCAAAATTATGGAAGGAAATAGTAGGAAGTGGGAGGCCTATTTTGGCTAAGTATTGTCCACAGAAGAGTCAGGAGGGGATCAATATTACAATGCAAATTTGAGCTTCAAGCATTGAAGTAGTCATTGTAATAGATCATTGTTCTCATATGATATAATATAAACAAAGGAGGGGGTTTTCCCAGGGGGGTTCCCCATTAATAAAAAATCTGTGTTCATTGTGATTGAATGATTGCATGCATTTCTATTTTCAATTTTGCTTCTGCATATTTTGGTAGAAGAAATTTGTGTCTATTGATTTCATTAGTAACTTAAAATTTCTAGTTATTTTTACAAAGGTATCTATTGGTATGGATCTTTTTCCAATAGAATTGATGAGATAGGGAACCGTCCATGAGCTTAGAGTCAAGAAATTCGAGGAAGGGAAGATAATTGGTATTATCCAATTTTATGGTGAATTGAATATGGGGGGAGATTTAATTAAGATGGTCTACAAAAGAGCATAATGCAGGGTAGTTGTGGGGCCAGATTATGAAGGTGTCATCTACAAATCGATGATAGCACTTTGGTTTTAAATGGAAGCTATCTAGGGCTCAAGATTCAACATGTTCCGCAAATATATTGGCAACTAGCAGGGCTAGGGAGGATCCCATGGAAATGCCTTCAATTTGTTCATAACAAATACCTTTGAAGGTGAAGAAGGTAGAGGTTTAGGGTTTCAAAGTCAACTACGGTAGAAATTATTTTTTCCCCAATTTTATAAATCACGAAGATTATGATGTCCTTATGGAAGAAATTACATAACCTAAACCAGAAAGAGTCCTTCACAAGTTTGAAAAAGGAAAAATTCTGGGTCTAGCTCACCTTGCCATTGAATTTTATCAGGATTTCTATGATTTCATTGGCAATGACCTTCTAAGGGTTATTGAATTCTTTATAACTTCTAGAAAAAAACCTAGCCCCCTTTAATACCGTATTCATAGTTCTCACCAAAAGTCGAAAACCCAATTTTTTTTTTTTTTATAACCCTATTTGCCACTTCATTTTAGTGAGAGAGACCCTAGTTCAACTTACCTCAAATGCTGGCTAGAATGCGTCTCCTTTCACCCTTGTTTTTTGTCCATATGGGTCTTACAATGAAGCCATTATATGTTATAGGGGTGTAATTGCATAATTGACCAATTTATCATAATTATTTTGTCACAATTTCATAATTATGAAATAATAATTATTTCATAATTGAGAAGAAGTTTCTTAGTGAGATGGGAAAAGCTCATAACTGAGATTGAAACTTGTGCATGACTTGTAATTGCTTGGTTCACAGGCCATCAAGTCGATCCATGAATTGTATCCACCCAATTCACATGCAATCAATACTAAATTATCGTGGCCCTAAGTGTCTAGATGCATATACACAAATCTAGAAATGGTCTTTATAATGAGACTCTCTCAGGAGAGAAGGAGGAAGATAAGACAGAGAACCTTATGTTGCAGAAATATCAGACTAGGCCCCCACATGCTGCATGAATGAGCCTAATTTATGTGTGAGACAATAGAGGCTAAGGATCAAGGAAATGAAGGAGTTCTCAACACTATAATGTGTATCTATTGATTGTAATGTTATTTTACACAAATGTAAAGTTGATTTCCCTCTCTATATTTTCATGTTTATGAGATTATGTTCATTTTTCACATGCTTATATATGGTTTGTAGTATACTTTTCCTTTTGGAAAGGGCAAAGCATGACCTTTGTTTGGTTGTGTATGTATGAAGATGTTGATACTAAAGAGTTAGAATGGGATATTTGATTAAAAGGAAAGCTTCCAGCTACTGCAATAGGTATGTGATCTTCATTAGTGTGTGTAGGGTGTAAGGTATATCCCTACCTAAAATATTTCCATTCCATGTAAAATATTAATTACTACTAGATCAAGGAAACTCTTTGCATTCATCTTTCCCATTGTCTGGTAGATCTTAAAGCGATATCAATGGGAAAATAGTCCCTTTGTTATGAGCACAAATCCCACAAACACTTCTGAAATCTTCAAGCATATCTCCCTTTAAAACTCCATTTGTGATTATTTCGAAATTTATTGCCCTTCACCTAAAATCCATTATTTCTGAGCATATTTCACTTGAATAATTTGGGTTTCTAGAAGGTCATCAAATACATGATGCTATTAGAATAGCCCATGAAGGTTTGTATTTTATACACATAAATTGTCAAAAAGTAACAATCTACAAAGTAGATTTGTCAAAAGCTTTTGACAGGGTCAACTAGATTTGCCTTAGACTCTTACTCCTCCATTTGAGCTTATATCATTTTTTTCCTCCTAGGTACTCAACTACAATAGCTCCTCCTCTATGTCCTTATTTATCAACAAGGCTAACTCCCCCTTTTTCAACCTTGAAAGAGGGTTTCGTCAAGAATTTCCACTTCCCATCTTCTCTTCCTTCTCTTCGTCGAAGGTCACAATAAAATTATTTCATATGCAAAGCACATAAATGTTTCCAAAGTTATCTCTATCAGTCAACACTGCTTCATATCTCACCTACTATTTGTGAATGCCATTCTTATTTTCTCTGATGGTACTCTAGGTCATATACATACCTTAAATGACATATTTGAAACTTTCTCCTTAGCCATGGGCATGGTTATAAACCATAACAAATCCTCTCTTTATGAAATAGGGCTGACAAACAAAGAAGTATCAAGCATTGAAGGAAGTCTTTCAACACAATCTCAAAAGTTCGAAGGAGAGTTAAATTATTGGGGCTTTTTCCTCAAACCAAACAAGCACCTCAAATCTAACCATGTTATACAGTATTTTGTTGCACTCCCAGTCTCATATCCTAAATGTCACACTTTGTGTCGTCAATGTCGCAAGTGTCGCAAAGTGACAAAAGATGTAAAAAACAATGTATTCACCATGAAACATGTTGAGAAGTATCCCTGAAGGAAGAAGAAGACTTTCCTTGAAAATTTTCTAAAGAACTTATCCAAAAACTTGTTTTGCAAGTCCAACATTACTTTTAGTAGACAAACCCGCTGTGGTAACCTTTTGTCTAACTAGTGACTAGTGTTGACAACATGACTTTTGATAGGAAAATCCGTGCTGGCCTTCTTCAGGCAGTTTTTCCTAAAATGGAGGAGAAGCTTCTCCTACTAGAAATCTCGAGAACGATGAGTTGGTTGCAATTGACTGAGGATTAGAGAGAGACCTCCCATTCATGGTTCTTGATCCTACTGTCATGGATCTTCCCCTCGAAATTTGGAACCTCTATCCCCTTTTATGGATTCTCAACTCCCTCTCCTTCCCTATAAATCAAACCCCTGCCATCTACCTTTGGTTAGCTGTTGGTTGACTATTGCTTGGTTGCCTTCCTATGTTGAAACTATGCCTAAATGTTGCCCTTTTTCTAAGGAGAAAGGAGTTCTTGAAGGTCTTGTATAGGACTTGGAAACTCATCCAAAGGAGGCTTCCAACATCAAGGCTTAAGCTTCCCTTACTTTCTATTAATAATACATTATGTGTTTGCTTTCCATAAGTGCGTAAATCATTACTCATTTAGTGTGATACTCCTTAATCCGTCACATAGTTTATGTTAGAATGAATTATGCTATGTATGCATTTGTAGTCTATGTTTGATCTTGCATGCAGGTATTCATCCACAACGACGTAGAGAGGATTGAACTTGGAAGCGAGAAGATCGAGGATGACATCAATGGGTGTTAGCATTAGAGTGAGGTAGGTTATCTATCCTCCTTTGAATTTTCCAATTGTCTAGTTTGTTACTAGATCCTCCCATAGAACTAGAGGGATTGTTTCTGTCTACAGAAGGGATTTCCTGCACAATAAAATGACATTAGCTATTGGCAAAAACTGGAAAAAAAATTCAGAGTTTGGTGTATTAGACGACTTTATCTAGCAAGTAGATTAGTTTAGTGCAAATATGTTATCAAAGCCATTATAGACTATTGGACATTCCTCTCATTGATCTCGATAGGAATCTTGAATCATTGCTATCATTGCACTTTTTGTGGGTTGGTAAGAGAAAATATTATACATTTTTCTCTTATAGTGCAGAATTCGATCATATTGAAAATATTAAGAGGTTGGGGGTTAAAAACCTACACTGGTTCTTGAAAGCCTTAGCAGCCAAAGGCATTTAGAACCTCATTCAAGAATTTGGGCTCTAAGCACAAGTGATGTTTCAAAAATAGATCCATCTATCATCCATTTTGGAATGGATTAGATCCATGGTAAAATCCTCAAGAAAAGGTTTGATTATTTGGAAGGCCATTTTTCAAGCTTTTCCTCTTATATGAAGTGGCCTATGATGGAAGTTGGGGAGAGGCTCTAATGTACTTATTGGTAAATACCCTTGAATAGGAAGTTAACATATTACCACCTATTGAATCTATTGATTTGAAAATTAAATGAAGAGGGCTTCCACACTTTAAACCAAATCTCAACAAGGGACTATGCAAGGGGATGACATGATTATCTCTTTCCAATGGATTTAAATATGGAAGATGAGTTTGTGATGGAATGGGAGAACTAGATTCAAGAACTAAATCACTCCCTGATTACCCTCTCTATCAATGGATATATCCTTATCTCGTCTCCTATCCCTCATGGAGTTTATTCCCAAAAATTTGGATATATTTGCTTGGCCCAAAGATCATGGCCTCGGGAGCCACCTTAGTGGGGAAAGAAGTTATGGAAAACCAATTCGCCACCAAAAGATAAACTCATTATGTGGATTTTTACCTGAAACAAAGCTTCCACCTAGGAATTTATACTAAAAAGATTTTTCTTTGGTCCCAATATATGTTCACTATATCTCTCTAATTATGAAACAATTGCACACTTATTCATAAAATTCCCCTTTACATGGTTGGCCTGGAAGGAAAGAATAAATTAGGAAGGTCGCTTTTACTCTTGGCAAGGACTTAATATTAAATATGATATGAATACACGACTCTTTACAAGTCATAAACCACATCATGAAGCACTCCTCTTGGTTGTGGCTTGGGGAATTTGGATAGACAAAATAAAGTTATATTTGAAAATTAGGGTACCTCTTATCTAAATATTGCTTGCATAGCTTTGATTTGTTAAAATTTGGGTTACAAGATAAAATATTGCTCCAGGTTATCCATAAGTTGAGATTCAAATATATAAGAGTTCTCCATGGGATTTCTTTGATGGTACTACACAGTCTAACTCTCCTAGTGGAGGCATTGATGGTATAATCTATTTTGAAAATACACACGTTTTCACCTTCTTTGCAAACATTGGCCCTACCTCCAACAATTTTGATGAACCCTTTTCCCTCAAACTTCTCATTCAACTTTCTAGTCATCGGAGGATAAATTATTTACATATTTATGGGGATTCTTAGGTCAAGAAACATGTAGGAAGAACCACTCTCAAAAGCTAGATTGCAAATGGACAAAGAAACATGGAAAACCACTGAAGGTAAGGAAGGGCGCCGAATATAAATTTTTCTTAACCCTCTGGTCTAACTAGAGATTCCTCATATTCCAGAACATACTATTCTTTGTCTAATTTATTTTTCATGTATGTGCATGGGAAACAAATAATACTATAACAACCCCGCCTTTTTGTATTAAACACATATAGCCAGTAATGAGACAATATCTTAATAAATTATAACACCTTTTTCCAGCATGGAAAGATAAAAAAAACTTTTTGAAAATGATATTAGAAACTGAGTTATAAAGCCACAAGAATGCCTCAAGGAATTTTGTTGTGTGTGTGTGTGCTCTCCACGATCTCAGAACAACAACATAATAGGGCAATAGATATCATAAGACACAAAGCAGATATATGGGACATAAGATATCATAATTCTTTTATTAAAATATGCGCATTACAAAATTTAGAATTCTAGAAAGCTTTTGTTCCTCAGGATCCCAGAATGGGCAAGAGGAGGTCATATGCTTTTGAATATTCAAAACTCAGGATACATGGCATGCAAAGTGCAAAATGATTGAAGACACACAGGCCCTTGAAGACTCTCAGGGATGTGATTCCTTAATGGTGATGCTCGTTCCTTATTTATACAATCTTGGGGACTGACTAGAAGAATCATGTTTTCCTATAGTTGGTCAGATTTAGATTGGAATCTAAGGAAAAATATATTTGCATAGTAATAATGAATCATCTTATAGATCTTAAAATACTTTACACAATGGAGTGTGGGACAACCCATGAAACCAAATCTTGTACTATAAATCTAAAATGATATTGCATAATGGAGTTTAGGACAATGCACAAAATTGGCTCTTTACTTTACACTATGGAGTTTAAGGACAACCCACGAAATCGACATTATACAATAGTTAGTTTAGTTTTTTTTTTAATGGATGAGTGGTCCCACCATGCTTCCTTAGTCATCTTCATCACATGAATTTAAAAGTAAATCTCCTTTTACTTTGAAACCTATAAGAAATACAATGCATCGAACATATCATGCTTCCCAAAAAGGAAAAAGAGTTTGAAAAAGACATATTATATAACAAATGACTAATTATGGGATTCATGATGTTCGGATTTGTATGGGGTGAATAAGGATGATTCCAGTGGGGATTTTCTCAAGTCAAGATGTTATAGTGTACATTAACTTGGTTAATTTTGATTGCTAAATGTATTTTATTATGGTGTATATCAAGTTCCCTAAATTTGATCACTAGGTGTAATCTAAATTCATTTCATCAACTTTAATCGCCTAACATGTCATATAAGTAGCTTCTTTAGGTTGTGATGTTGTTTTGATGTGCCATGTTCAATGATTATTGAGGTAACATAATTCCCTACCTAAATATTTTAATGGATAAGGGAGGCAATTATTATTTTATTGGAATGGTGGAAACATATTATTTTATTCAAATGATGGCAAAAAGTGGAAAGTGGCCCTCACCAATAAAATTATAAGGAAAAATGGAGAATCTAGAAGCTAAGGGGAGGCTCCATGAATAATTATAAAAGGAGGAAGAGGTAAATGACAATTCATTATATTCCTATCTATCTCTTAACATAGAAAAGAAGCTCAAGCGAGTTTCAAGCGAAACTCAAAACTAATTTCGATGGACTTGAGTGCAACCCTAGTTAGCTCCTTAGGAAGATTATTTCAGATCTTCCATTATGCCTATAGAAGAGATCTAACTATCATTGTTTGCAGGTGCCTTTAGCATCATGGTTTAATTTGATTGCGAGATCATTCCTTCACCAAGGCCGAGTCTATTTGTCCTCACCAAATGAATATTGAACCACCCAATTTATAGGAGGAATTTATAATTGAAATTCCAGAATTTATCTTGGGCCATGAAGGAGGTCCAATTCCGTTAAAATTGCAAGAGGGTCGAGTTCATCTTTCAATAGGGTCAAATTGCCTCGAGTTGGGTGATCGATTTCTAATGTATTTTCCAAGGAAGAATTGCATAAAGTGTAGAATTATTTGTAATACCCATCTAAGGTTGAATTTTTCAAATTTAAGGAGGAACTCCTGCATTATGATTCCAGCTTCAATTGTGCCCAAAGATCACCAAGTTTCAAAGGCAAATATGTTGAAAGAATGACAACAATTATGTAATTGTGGGTAAATTTAGATTTTTAGCATTCAATCAGTTTTATAATGGGAAGAAGTTATGTAACGAAGTAGCCCATATTAATTGGGATTGCCCGAGAGGCTTGTAATAATGGAGAATCATTATTGATTAATAAGATTTCCAATCCCTTTCCCTGTGGAAGTTTCCTTGACACACTGTCGGGGTTTTACCACATAATTTTTTTCATGTTCTTGTGTGTGTTTCAGTTTCTCAGTTTTATGTAATTTTTCTTGCTTGTGAATGATTAATAACTTTGAAATAGTAACAAGTGGTATTAGAGCCTGAGAGCCTGAGAAAAGAACTAGAGGACAAGTCATTTTTTGAACAGTTGGGCATAGTTTTTATGGAGAGGGCCCACTGACACATTGAAACGAGGCACAGATCAAAAGCAAGCCAAGCATGAGGGTGTAGTTTAGTTGAAATCCAGAGCTCTATTAGTTGAGAGCCAATGTTCGTCGAGCTGGGAAGTTGCAGAACCAACAGACTGTCGTCCGAGCCCGTCATGCAGAAAAAGCGAGACCATTGTTTAGAGCCAAAAATAAGATCGAGTATGGGGCCCCTCGAAACCAATGTCCTTCTGTTGCCACTAGTGAAAAAGGAACGTCGTGTGACAAGCAATACCCTACCACCATTGTGAAGGGGGAAGGAACACTGAGTCCACCACTAGTTGAAGGAACCCACGTTGCCAGAAACTCCAACCGGATGAGCAAGATTCTCTCACCATCGTGAAGAGGAAGAGATCTCTAGTAAAGAGTCGACGCTGACAGAGAATGAGCTGTTTTCACTTGCTAGTTAAAGGAACATGAGATGTCCACTGGAGAGCCGCCAACCGAGAGTGACTACTTGGTGTAAGTTTTTAAAATAAATTTTGTTTTTTTATTTTTGTTTTTTAGAGCCTTAGAGCTAGCCTTGAGTAAAGTCATTTTTTGTTTGTTTACAAAACCGCTATCGGTCTACCACCCGGAGTAGATTCATATACACAACATGGTCCCGGGTAATTTGGATTTTGACAACAGAAAAATTGTTGATTGAAAGTAAAATTTCAGAAAAACAAATAAAATTTGTTGGGCAATCTCAAAAAACCAGTGAAATTTCTTAGAAATTGTTAATTTTTTTATGATAGAAAAGGAGTAGGGTTTCTTTAGTTGAAACCAAAATTTTCTTAATAAACCCTAGCTGAAAGAAGGGAAACCAATTTTTTGTAAGAAACCCTAGCTAAAAGAAGGAAACCTTAGTAGGAGGATTTGTAGGAAGAAATGGCAAAAATGACGAATGCTAAATTCGAGGTGGAGAAGTCACCGACAAGAACAATTTCGCATTATGGAAACTCAAAGTTAGGGATTTGTTAGTGCAACAAGGGTTGCACAAATATTTAGATGAGGTTAAAAAGAAACCTGTTGGCACGAAAGATTTGGATTGGGAGGACTTGGATGCCCGAACTCTCAATACCATCAGGTTGTGCATGGCAGATGAAGTTCTCTTCAACATTATGTAAGAAACATCAACATCAGGTTTATGGGGAGAACTGGAAACGTTGTATATGACCAAATATTTAACCAATAAAATTTATCTGAAAAGGAAATTGTATAGTCTTCAGATGAAGGAGGGTACAAAAATTGAAGAACATTTAAATTTTTTTAATACAATTATTTGCCAATTGTCATCTATGGAAGTTAAATTTCAGGAAGAAGACAAAGCTATCATGTTTTTGTGTTCTCTCCCTAAGTCATGGGACCACTTCATAACTTCTATCAGTTTGAGCATAACTGAATCTTTGGAATTTGATACAGTTGTGGGAGCTCTGTTGTTTGAAGAAGTACAAAGGAAGTCCAACATTGAAATCTCCACACCAAAAGCCATGGTAGCCAGAGGCCAATCAAAGGAAAGAGGGGAGAAAGCAAGGAGTTCTTCCAGATAAAAATCAAAGGGAAAGAAATGTAAGGCCAAATGCTGGTACTGCAACAAAATTAGACACCTCAAGAAAGACTGTTGGAAACAGAGGGAGTCTGAAAACCCAAAGAAGAAAGTAAATCAAATTGAGTTGGGTATGATTGATGAAGTTTTATTTACTGAATTGGGTATGGTAGATGAACCTTTACCTGTTTGTAATGTCTCTCAGAATTATGAAAAATGGTTGTTAGATTCTGGTGCTTCTCATCACATGAGTCTGCATAGAAGTTGGTTCACTTCATATGAAGCAACGAATGGTTGTTCTATGTTTATGGGTAATAATGTATCTTGTCAGATTGTTGGGATGGGAAATATCAAAATTAAAATGTATGATGATACAGTTAGAACATTAAATGACGTTAAACATGTACCTGAGTTGAGGAAAAAATTGATTTCTTTGAGAGTGTTTGACTTAGAAGGTTATAAATTTACAGGTCAGAATGGAGTACTGAAATTTTCAAAAGGCACTCTAGTTGTTATGAAGGTAGAGAAGATCATAAACCTTTACAAACTCAAAGAAAGTAATCAGGTTAGTGAGGCAACGACTGTATTTGAGAAGGCAGAAGAAGGTACTTGCCTATGACATTAGCGGCTGGGTCACATGAGTTAGAAGGGCCTTCAGGTACTGATGAATCACAAATTGCTTCTAGATTTGAAATCCTTGAGGTTGGATTTTTGTAAACATTGTGTGTATGGAAAACAATGTAAACAGAAATTTAAAACTAGAATTCACAATAGTAAAGAAATTTTGGACTATATTCATTCTGATCTTTGGGGACCATCTCCTACTGTATCTCATGGAGATGCATTATACTTCTTAACATTTATTGATGATTTCTCCAGGAAATTCTAGGTCTATTTGTTGAAAATAAAATATGATGTATTTAATGTTATTAAACAATTTAAAGCTATGGTGGAAAAGAAAACAGGCAAATCAATTAAATGTTTAAGAAATGACAATGGTGGTGAATTTACTTCCCTAAAATTTGAACAATATTGTAAGGATGAAGGGATTGTTAGACACAAAACTATTGTTTATACTCCTCACCAAAATGGCATTATTGAACGTATGAATCAAAATCTTATGGAAAGAGCCAAAAGTGTGGTCAACAACGCTAACTTGCAAAAGGAGTTGTGGGCAAAAGCAGTATCTATTGCTTGTTATTTAGTTAACAAATCACCTTCAATTGCCATTAATTGTAAAATTAATGGCTATGCTCTTATTCCAAAGAATCAACGTTCAAAATTAGACCCAAAAGTGAAATGTTATGTCTTTGTTGGGTATGACTATGTGGTGAAAGGATACAGGTTGTGGGATCCTTCTTTGCGGAAGACAGTCATTAGTAGAGATGTAACATTTGATAAATATTCTCTTCTAAAACCAGGTGTTGAAAAATTTGATCAGGAATAGGTATCACCGAATCAACAAAACTCAGTTGGAGGCTAAACCTTTTTCAAAAAGTCGAAAGGAAGGAGAGACTTCTGAAGAAAAAGGTGAAGAAGATGTAAAGGAAACTGTTGAAGTTCCAGAACCAGTTCAGAAACCAATCACTCTAAGAAGGTCTACAAGGGAAATAAAAACACCCAAAAGGTATCAAGATTTTGCTTCATCTATTACATTGATTACTAAAGATTGGGAACCTTCTTGTTATTAGGAAGTAGTGGATGATGCAGATATCAAAAAATGGAAAAGGGCTATGGACAAAGAAATGGATTCCTTAGCCAAGAACAAAACCTAGAATCTTGTATAACTTCATGAAGGGAGAAGCGTTGTCGGATGAAAATGGATCTTCAAATTGAAGCGAAATGATGATGGAAGTATCAAGAGGTATAAGGCGAGGTTGGTAGCAAGAGGGTATTATCAGGTTGAAGGGATTGATTTTAATGATATTTTTTCACCAATTGTAAAACTTGTTTCTATTCGTATTATATTGGCACTAACTACATTACTTGACCTTGATTTAGAACAGTTAGATGTTAAAACAACTTTTCTACATGGTGATTTGAATGAAGATATTTATATGGAGCAACCAGAAGGTTTTGTACAAGGTCGCAAGAGAAAATTAGTTTGCAAGCTCAGGAAATCATTTTATGGCCTGAGGCAGTCTCCCAGAAAGTGGTACAATAAGTTTGACTCCTTCATGGTGAGCCAGAACTTTACTAGAAGTGAGTATCATCATTGTGTATACTTTAAGAGTTTCAGTGGCATATTCAATATCTTGGTCTTGTATGTTGATGATATTCTTATTGCGAGAAAAAGCATGGAAGATATCAATAGGTTAAAGGCTCAGCTCTCTAGGCCGTTTGATATGAAGGATCTTGAAGCGACAAAACGTATCTTGTCCATGGAGATACACAAAGACAGGACAAATGGAAAGCTTTGGTTATCACAATAGAAGCATGTGGAAATAGTACTTGAAAATTGTGGTATGAATAATGTGAAACATGTTAATGTTCCATTAGCTTCCCATTTTAAGTTTTCTTCGATTTTGAGTGCTAGAAATGATGAAGAAAATAAGTATATGTCTCGTGTACCATATGAAAATGCAGTAGGAAACTTAATGTATGCGATGGTATCTACAAGGCCTGACATTTCACATGCAGTTGGAGTTGTCAGTAGGTTCATGGCAAATCCAGGAGAATAACATTGGCAAGCAATGAAATGGGTGCTTCGGTATTTGGGAGGCACAAGTGACCATTGTATCATATTTAATGGTAGTGAAGGATCAATCTACAGATATGTGGATGCTGATTATGCAGGTGATTTGGACAAGAGAAAATCTACAAAAGATATGCCTTTACTCTTGCAGGTGGAATAATTAGCTGGATGTCAAAGATTCCAAAAACAATTTCTTTGTCCACTACTGAAGCATAGTATACAACTGCTTCAGATGCCAGTAAAGAAGCAATTTGGTTGAAAGGTCTACTTGATGAGATTGGAACGACAGAGGAGAAATTAAATTTATTATGTGACAGTCAGAGTGCTATTCATTTGGCTACAAATCCAGCATATCATAGCAAGACCAAAGACATTGATGTCAGGTACCATTTTGTGAGACATGTGATCGATGGCGGAAAAGTAGCTCTCAAGAAGGTCCATACATAGGAGAATCGTGCAAACATATTCATGAATCCAGTTACAATAGAGAAGTTGCGATGGTGTTTGGCTGGCTTCTCTTGGCTTGCAGAAGAGATGATGAATGAGCATGGGCAAGGGACTAGGTTGTTGTCAAGGTGGAGATTGTTGAAAGAATGACAACAATTATGTAAATGTGGGTAAATTTAGTTTTTTTACCATTCAGTGAATTTTATAACGGGAAGAAGTTATGTAAGGAAGTAGCCCATATTAATTGGGATTACCCAAGAGGATTGTAATCATGGAGAATCATTCCTGATTAATAAGATTTCCAATCACTTGCCTCGTGGAGGTTTCCTTGAAACACTGTCACAGTTTTACCAGGTAGGTTTTTTGTGTTCTTGTGTGTGATTCAATTTCTCAATTTTATGTATTTTTTCTTTCTTGTGAATGATTAATAACTCCGAAATACCAACAAAATCCACATATCTCTTGTGACAATACTAAGGGAAGAGTTTCAATCAAATTTTAGGAGGGTCGATTTCTATTTTGCACTAGCGTTAGGGGAGACAAGCTAATTGTTTCTAGAGGTCGAGTTCCAAGGATATTTTGTTACCACTGTGCCAAGGGATCAACTAGATTGAATTCCTTATTGTCCAAAATTAGCCAAGAATTTCGCACAAGGAGGACACCTTCAACAGACAAGTTATTTTAAGATTAGAGTTCAACTTTGGAAAGGTGTATCATAGTAGAGGAAGGACAAGTTCTCTCTCATATACAGTTGGTAAAATATTGTACCCAGGGAAACGTGTTATTCAGCCAAAGGGAACTCAAAATTGGCATATGATTTGCATACATTGTGGGATGAATTTCAGCTCTAGGGGTGGCCTTCTTTATATTTTTTCATGGGTCTGAAGATACACTGAGTATCAGTGCGTGGGTAGGCATTTCACAAGGAAAGGAGAGTTGTCTAGACTGTTGAACATGCCCACACTTAAGAGATTAATGCTATATTGATATCACAGTGGGAAAAAGGGCTGCCCAAGTTCTCTCATGTTGCTCATTATTGTACCCTCTCTTATATTATGTAGATTTTGGGTTTTGAATCAATGAAGTCATGGATTTGCATGGCTTCCCATATTGTTCTAATGACAACTATTCCTTACTGAGTTGATATTAATACCATATGGTTATTTTGGGATATGATTGCAAACATATATTTTGGATAAAATTCATTTATCTAAATTATAAAACAAGAGAAGATCACCTACAACAATCCCATGCTAACAATTTAACAAAATATCATTAAAATCAGACCAGGAAAAATTTAGAAATTTTATATGCACTTTAAGGAACTTGTAGAGAAGAATATTACAATCTAATAATGTTGGTTTATGAAATTGATGATAGTTTTTATAACTTTCTACTTTATTTTACCTTGCATTATGAATGTTTCCCTAATACTATGTTCTAAATAAATATGAGAGATTTACCACTTAAAATTCCATGTAAATGTAAGAAATTTAGATCTTTTCACGTGTTATTAATTTCATATAAATATAAGGGAGTTACCATTTAAAATTTCATGTATTATTAATATTTTTGTGTATATTGCATTTAGTTTTGTGTTTGACCAACTATCATTTGTGGCTTGACTAATTTTTTTTACAATTCTTTTATGGTTTAACTTTACAAATGAAAATTTATTATTTTTCATAATATTTAAATTTATTTATTTTAAATGTGATTGGTTCAACTCTTATTTTGAAATGATTACATTTGTATAAGATACTTCATGATTTGAAATTTGTTGCTAGTTAATGTTGTGCTAGTATCATTTCCAGATATAAAATTTTCTTTGCTTTGGTTTGCTTATCCATGAGCATGTGATTGTCAATTCATCTAACTTGGTGAAATTTAGTGTTTTGCATGAACTTAAGAGCATGAATTTAAATGGTTGAAAAACAAAATATAAAAACACAGCGAGCACAAATAACAGAGCTCAATACACAAATTTTTGTTGAAGGAGTTCACCCCTCCTGGGCTATGTCTCCTTGGTCAAGCTTCATAGTGTGGGTCTTTGTATTAGCTTAAATAGTGTTCAAATTGTTGTTACATGCATCCAGTGCTCTTGTAACCTGTTTCAATGAGTTTAAAATATTAAAATTGATTAGAAATGACTATTTTTTTACTCAATTTGGTTACCAGCTGCTCTGGGAATGGCCTCCAACACTTGGTGGCCCTCATCTTCAAAAATCTTCAAGTGACCAAAAGCACCTGTATATGACCTCTTCTACCTCTGCAACCTGCTCCAATGAGTTCCTAGCATGCCAATTAGCCAAAAATGACTATTCATTTTGAAATTTGGCCAAGAATTGCCTCAGTTATGGCAAAACCAAATTTTCCTACATTTCCCCCACCAAATCTGGAAGAATTGCCAATTAAATTTCCAAAAATAGGAATTCTATCATAGTTGGAGGCATCGCCCAAACTACCGCCAGATTAAAATCCAGTTAATTAATGTAAAACTGGTTTAATTGTTCATTAAGCAAGATTAAGGGCGCACTCAGTGCTGGCCCCAGCTCTCAGTTCTGGCACGTGGTCACATGGGGCGGGGGCTGGCCCACTGGGCTGGCTCCCACCACCCCGCCGTCACTCATAATTGCACCCTTAAATGTGGCTATGTTCTAACAAGCCTCATGTTTTGTCCAACGGTAAGCCATTGTAATTGGGAGGGGGAGGTTACCAGTTCAAACCTACCCTCCACCCATCCCATAACATATATTTTGCCACCCAAAATTACCATAAAAACTTTAAATGCGCCACATAAATATTCGTTTGTTGATTGTAATATAGTTCAGAAATTTATAAGGCATATAATATATGCAGATTTGAATTAAAATTATATATATATATTTATATATTATAATATATATATAACTAAAAAAATTCAAATTCCATCTTAGAGCCAACTATGCAATTTTACCTTCTCTAAACCAAACTAGCGAATCTGAAGGTGACACTTGTCACAACCCCATTTGGTGAAAACTGAAGAAGTTTCCCCTTGCTGACTGGACTACCACATCATCATTCTGTCCCATTCTGCAATTTTTTTTGCTGTTTAGGAAAACGAATATCAGGCCTTTTCTCCTTCATCTGGACTCTGTTTTCAATGAAACGAATTGCGTTGTGGTCGTTGTTGAGTCCCAAAATTGCATCTTTCCTACACCTTTTTCTAGCTTCTTCCCATTCATCTAAACCTCCTAAGTCATCAATATCATTGCATATTAGTTAAAAAATGGCATTTAAAGTGGTTTCTTGACTATGTGTTTGTGTTGCTATTTGAACTAGATTTTTGTTTATAAGCTGCGAAATCTTGTCACTTTTCGCAGCCAGCCCAACTTTCCGCAGTTGTTTTGTCAAAGTCTATATTGCAGGTGTTTTCAGGTGAATCGAGCCACATGGGCAAGTTTCAAATGACGTGGACATGGACCGAGTCCTATTGGCTCAGTCGAATTCATCAGAAGAGGCCATAGTCAACGGTGGGCAAAGCGGTGGTCAACTTAAGAGTCCTACAATGATAAAACTCTGTTTTTCACCATGTGAAGCTTTGCATGGTTGTTCCTAGATCTCAGGGGATAATTTAACACCTGTGGACTGCTCCATGAACCAGATCCAACAGCCACCCTCCAAAGATTGAATCTTCACGGCAGCCATAATGCTAAATCTCGGGACATGGTTGTTTACGTGTCTTTTATCAGCGCAGAACGTAGGAAATAGTTATGTCATTCTCTGTTATAAATAATGCGTTCTCATACGCATATTAGTTAGCCTTTTGGTAATGTAATTCTGACTGTTAACGAGCCCACTGTGCCGTAACTTTATCTCTGTGTTATGACTGCATTTTAATACATGAGAAGACTCTGTTTATGAGCTCAATTCGTGGTTGATCGTTGATTGTCCGAGGATTGTGCAGAGGGCCCCTGCACAGGCCGAGGTCTTGTTTATTACTGTAGAGTTTCATGCTTTACTTCTTTATGTTCCTTATGACATAATCATTCACTTGTATATATATCACATTTCTTATGGTATTAACATTTGATAGCTGTCCATAGCTTTTCATATTTTATATGCTGTTAACTGATCAGTGCTTTTGTTTCAGATTACAATAGGCAGCCCAGGAATTTGCACATAGTTTTCTAATGACTAATGACATGGAATTATTCTTGTCCTTCTGCTGATTCATTTCCTTTAGTTTTTAGTTCCAACACCGTGTCATTTATTTTAGTTTTGCTCATTTACTCTTCTGCAAGATAGATATTAAATTACTCATGTCATTTTCAGTTACCTCCTAAAGCCAGAGCGAGTCGAATGGTGAGGGATTGAAGTATGAATGCGTAGTTTGATATTTGTTTATTTTTCTGCAAGTTAGTTATTGAATTGCTCATGTCATTCCCAATTACCTCCTAAAGCCAGAGCGAGTCAAATGGTGAGGGATTGAAGTATGAGTGTGTAGTTTGATATTAGTTTTATTTTCTGCAAATTAGATATCGGATTGCTCAAGTTGTTTATGATTACCTCCTAAAGCTAGAGCGAGTCGAATGGTGAGGGGTCAGAATATGAGTTGATGTAATGTGATTTTAGTTTACTTTGCTTGCAATTTTTTTATTTCTTTGAGTTTAGTTTTTCTTATATTTTTATGGCAGCAAGGATACTGGGTTTCATGGTCACTAGCTCACTGTTGTTTGATTAGAATAGTGGCACATTTTCACTCTCTTTCAGGAATTAGTTTCATCATTTCATGTTTTAAAACCTTTTTTTAAAAGTTTGAAGTTTTGAAAATCATTTTAAAGGACATCATTACCTTGAACATTTATATCATACTTGTCATTTAGAATTTCCATCTCACATTAGGGAATTTGTTCGACACCTAATCCTCAATGGGTTAGTGTGGAAGCCGAATGGACAAAAGGAGTCCAAGAGACCTTGGGATGTGAATCCAAACGGTCACATAATGTACTATAAATGTATATCATTTGTCAATAAAAATTGTATTGCATGTTTTATCTTTCATATCTCTCTTGTTGTCCATGTGTGTTTAACATGGTATCAGAGCAGGCATATTCCTGCCCTGCATAATTTCTTTGCACCATTTGTTTTATGGTTTATGCCATCACTTATGAATATTTTCTCAGCTAGAATTTAGCTGCCACCTCTTGCCACACCTACGCTTCCCTGACATATTCTATCTATGGACTTTGAGCGTATTCAACTGAAGAGGGCGCAGAATCTCAGGAACTGTGCATAAACGTTTCTGTCCAGAATCTCAGGAACTATCCATAACAGTTTCCCCTTTGAGGATTAGATGTTCTGACCTGCCAGAACTACTACGTATCCGATACCACAGTTCTCTCAGCAACTTAATGCGTGAATCAGGTTCCTTGGATGAGATCTACGCGTGTCAAAATTTTTTGAACTGTACGTTGTACGCTGCTGTCAAATTTTTTTGAACCATACACTATACGCTGGTCCGTTGAAAGGGGGATTCAAAACCCATAAAGACAAGATAAGCCTACGGACCAAAGGGCCACCATCGCATCAGTCTGCTGGTTTTTGAGGATTCTGCAGTTGGCTACTTGGAGGTAGACCGTTTACACAAAGATTTCTCGAAAGAAGAAAGAGGTCGAGCTGATTGGGAACGACGAGGAACGCTGCTCCAGTTATTGTGTCGGTATATACCTCTACTATATACTGTTTTGAACATTGGCGGCCTTTGTTAATTGGCATATATTAAATGGTATGCATTGAATATTCAAATCTGATGAAGTGCTGTCTTTGTATATTCCGATTTGAATGTTGTTCATGACTGTTCATGACATTTATTAAATGGTATGGGTTGAATAGTTTTGGTGGGTGACAAAAATAATTGATTCAAGAGACATTTATGTCCACACGGAGATGTGAAAGTCGAGCAGTCACCGTCGAAGCTCCAACTTTCTCTATTGTATTATATGCGTTAAAACATTTATGTGTTATCTGTTGGTGTGTTGGGCCAAGTCCATGAGTAGTCTAATGGTTGAATTGAGCACTGAGTCCATGCATTTTGCGGTATATCGTTCAACCTTTGGAGTTTCTTGAGTTGAACATCTCACAATTTCATTGAGTGTCTCATAAGCTGTTGTTCTGATGCGAGAGTCAGCAGCATCTTTCCTCTCTGTCGTTGCAAGAAGAGAACCAATTAAATCTGGAAGGAAGGGTGATAGAGGGCAGGAGGCTGCATTGACTTGCTCATATCCCTGAGCAAGAAAATAGAAAGTGCCACAAACCTTATCTGCAACATTTGGAGCATCTTTAATGCTTTCCAACAGTGCCGCAACAATGGATTGAAGGTTTGCCGGAGTAATCACTAGGGACTGGACAGTGGGGCCATGCAAGAACTCAAAGATTCTACCAAGAGTTCAAGCTGTAGTATCTTTTACTTGATTGTTCTCATCTTTCAAGGCATTAAGTATAAAATTCAATGCCATATTGACAAGCGGTGCGAGTTTTTCCACGGACGATCCTTCAATAATAGACCCAAAAGCATAGGTCACTGCCTCCCGACATTGCCAAACAGGCTTTGAAATATTTTCTTGTACATACGGCATGATGAGAATCGACAGGGGTATTGCCTCGTCAATAGCCATTTTTTTCGCCGTATTATTTTGTGCTTACAGACTTTCCTTGCATCTCAAAAAATTGGAGGACTGAGTAATTGGCAGAGACCTGATATTGTTTGGAGTCTCTATTTTATTCATACGTTCTTCGTAGAAAGAAAAACAGAAGTAAAAAATGTGGCAGTCAACTGTAGAAAAATGGGAGATCGTGAGAGGGCAGAGTTAGAGTTCTTTTAAAGGTGGTTGTCTCATATTTTTCAGTCTCAGGATACTGCTGACTAGATGCATTTTCTTTAACACCATAAATGGGCTCAGGAGTTCTAGATGCCTGGAAGACCGAATTCTTTATCATTTTAGGAGGCTGAGATTCATTGGGAATCATTTGTACCACTGCTAAAAGATCAAGGGCGCATTGAGGTTGGCCCTGCATCAATTTTGGTAACTACTAGTCTGTTTTAAAGAACCTGGATTCTGGGAACTTGTTGCTGATGCTGATTTGAAAGTGAAGGAGTACTTGAAGGATCCAAGCAAGTTTGCAGTTGCTACTGCTCCAGTGTAGCATTGTATTTAAAACTCATTATAGTGCATTAATTCCTTGATTCCACTGCTGCATAAAGAGTTTGTTGCGATCTGTTTCTTTAACGTATAAGATAATGAAGAAAATGACAAGACTTGATAATACATTAGAGCTGTTAAATACTCTGATACATTCCACTGTTGATGAGATGGTTAAGATCAAAAAAACCTCTCTATTCAATATTAAAATATGTCTACAAAATGCACAGGAGAATATTGAGTTTTTGCAACTTGAGACAAAACTATAGCAAGAAGAATTAAAACAAAGGAGTCATCATTCTGAACCTATTTCTGTTTAGAACAATGAAACAGACTCCCATAAACAGCAAGACAATATTGCTGAAGTTCATTCAGATTTAGTACCCAATAAAGCAGCAGTTGTAAATGCAAATGCAGAAACTCAGTCTGCACTTCCCAAGCCCATCATTAGACCTTGGGAACAACTTGTCCACAACAAGCACAGAACTGGTCTTGGATATGAAAAGGACTTGTCCTTTCATATTCCAGACTATGTCAAGCCCATTCAGTTTCAGAGTGCTGGATTTATTCATGACAGTTCACCTGTTCTTCATGACAGTTCACCTCCAGCTATTCTTGATTCTGCCCCTCTTCCACAGCAACAACAACAGCAACAGAATGTGAAATGCCAACACTGTGACCGAGTTGGCCATTTGAAAGATCACTGTTTTGATCTTCATCCATGTAAGCACTGTCATAAAACTAGCCATTATTCAAATAGATGCTTCAGAAACAAACGTCCTGCAAGAATAAAGATTCATCTTGGATGGATCGCTTCTTGGCAATGGGCATCAATAGCCAAGAAGATATTCCAAACACATGTCAGAACTTGTTCCAGAATATTGAACAGTCTTGCAGTTGAGTTTTCTCCATCTTCTCAACTTGTATCTGACAAGGGGGGAAATGATGGTCATCTACAAGCTTCAAAGCCACATCAAGCGAGCCTGAGCCACAACCTGCCACACCAGTTTCAGAGTTGTAGCCAGAGACAAATATGCCCGTGAGCATGCCATCAGTTGGAAATCTGGGACACTTCCTCTAGCAGAAGACTTCAGCTTCTTGCTAGTTTTGGAAGAGTTCCGGAGACAAAATTATTGAGGACACTTCCTCTAGCAGAAGACTTACAGCTTCTTGCCAGTTTGGAAGAGTTCCAGAATTGCATAAGCATTCCAGAGTTGTTGGTCATCCTTAAACCATCACAGGTTGAGACTTCCCTTTTCAGGTTGAAGTTTTACCTTTTATGCGGGTGAGACCTCCCTTTTATGGTTGAAGGTTTCCCTCTTTAAAACAATAGGATCACTTCCTCTAGCAGAAGACTTCAGCTTCTTGCCAGTTTTGGAAGAGTTCCGGGAACTTCACTAAGCGTTCCAGTGTTGGTGGCCATCCTTAAACCACCGCCCTTTTTACCAACATTTCAGAGAGCACATTCAGCCTAGTGCTGCCATGCATTTTTGCACATTTTGTATTACAGCTCTTTTCTTGGACTCATACATAACCCTT
>APFE031501685.1:14650-79615 GCA_000404065.3 Pinus taeda | reverse complement strand
GCCGCACTTCAACAGTTTACGACTCCCGGATTGACAATTAATACAACAATTTAGGACACTCTAAATTGACCAAACAGTCGTCTTGATGAGACAGATGCAACCATATAGTTTTTGAACCAATCTAAGAACTTTGCATTTTGAACTAAATATTGAGCACCTGATTATTCCTCCCCACTAGAAGCCTTTTGGACCCCAAAATCTCTCTTGATCACTGATTATGTTGATGAGGGGATTGTTCCCTCATCCTTCCAGTCTTTGTCCATTGAAATTTTCCTAATTTCATCATTTGGAGCATTTCATAAAAATTCAAAATTTTCCTTGATTCCGACGACCATCTATTGTTGTCTTTGACACCGTCATGCTGCAATATTTCTGAATTTGCAGAACAACAATCTAATTTTGCAAAAAACATCTTGTTCCTACCTTGGTCAACAATCAAAGGAAACTTAGAATCTTTCTCACCTTGCACTTTGTCTCTATGGCAATTTTTAGCTGCTTTTGCCTTATACTTGAGTTGACTCTTTCCCAAGCTTCTTTGCCATTGTAATGTGCCTTTTGGAAACCAACAATGAACATTTATGAAACCCATGCCTTCTTTGCCAAGCTATTTTGTCCTCTTCTCTTTGACCTTTGCAACTTCTTGCACCGACACATTGTTTTCAACACCGCTCAACACCAATGTTGGCTGCTGCAAATGTTTTTCACCTTATTTCAAAGGCAACCTGTTATCATTCTGAAACAACTCATTACAAATATAAGCATCTTTATGAAAATTATGATTCAAAACATCTCTTTGTTTAATCATCAACAATGTCAAGTTCTGACTTGCATTCACTAGCCTCTTCATTTGCCCTGCATTAACTAAAGAAATGTTCAGTTTCTTGTGGTGAGCTCTCACAATATACTTCACCCAATTTTTAAGCAAATGATATTTGTGCTCATAGCGATGAAACACCACTTTCCTTTCATACAAATATGGACTTCCCAAGATAATTCCAGAAATGTCAAGTGGAACCACGTCTAACTCGACTTCATCAACAAAGTTTGCAGTAATAGAAAATCTAAAAATGCATTTCCTTGAAACCTGTAAATTGGCATCCTTAACTATCCAACCCAAAGGGTATGGTTTATGATGTGGTACGGTTTCAAGTTTAAGCTCTTTAACTAAGTCTTTTGAAACCAGGTTTGCTTGTGATCCACTATCAAAGAGTGCATCAATCTTGGTATGATTTGAGATTACTCTGACAGTGAACAACTCTTCTCTTTTGTCTTGATTTGGAGTGTTGTTGTGACTATTTGAGGATCTAGTACTTTCAACATGTTGACCTTTCAAATCCATAGCTATAATTTTTGTCTCATCTCCTGAATCAGACCCTAAGTCTTTTTCAGCTATAGCAACAATTTTCCCCTTCTCTTTAGATTTCAATCTATCTGGTTTTAATTCTGGATGAAGTTGCCAATAATGGTCTTCATCATGGCCAGTCTTTGAACAGTTTTTGCATATGAGTTTTTCCTTCTCTTTTTTGATACTTGAATTCTTCTTTCCCTTCCATTTTCCTCCCTTCTCTTTTACCTTACCCTCACTTTCACCTTTCTCCTCTATGTTTTGTTTTCCCCTTGCCTCAAGATGTGTGGCTTGCACACATACTTCATCTAAGTTGCTTGGGTTAAACATAAGGATAGTATGCTGCAAATAGGAATGTAAACCTCCAATATATTTCAAGAGTGCGTCTTGTGAATTCAAGTTTACTCCCAACAATAAAGCCCTTTTCCTAAAATCTTGTGTATAATTTTGGGTTGTTTGGCCTTTAAGTTGCCTAAAATTCTGCCAACTCATAATGGATTTTTGCATATAGGCTAAAGGATAAAACTGTCTTTTAATGGAAGAAATGAATTCAACCCAAGAAATGGAAATTTTACCATGGATTTGCATTTCCTCTTATGTCTTTTCTTCCCACCAAATTAATACATCTCCTTCTGGCCTCAGTTAATCCAACTGGATCTTTATGTCGTCTTCTTGAAGGTTATGAATTTTGCAGTATATCTCCGATTGTCGAATCGAATTGTCCAAATTTTTTGCATTCACTCCTCCATTGTACATGGGAAGTTCGAATTTTATGTCAAATTTTAGTAATGGAGTTTTTCCTTTTGGGGTTTTTGAATGAGTATGGGTAGTGGTGGTAGTGGAAGATGATGCTATGTGATATGGTGAAGATGATGAGGATGGTGGAGATGGAGGTGGCTTTCCACCATTCCCTTTGGAATCCTTCTTCTCATCTTTTTTGTCCTTTGAACTTCCTTCTCCATGTGGAGGTTTAGAACTCTATCCAACCATTCTGGTGTTCCTCTCTTCATAGAGGACTTTAACCATCTCAATCAAAGTATAGAAAGCTTTCTTGAATTCTTCCTCTTTTGAAGAGGGACATTCATGCTCTCTTCAATCACTTTAGCCTCTTGTGTAATTTGTGCCTCTTTTATCTCAACTGATGGAGATGGAACTTGAGGTGATTCAGGTGCTACCTTGAGTGGTCCTTTGTGTTAGAGTTAGTCTTTGCAGCCTTCCACCATCGATCAAACATGCTCTTACAAAGTGGTCTTGGGGTGTCGAAATCAAATTTTTGTCATTTCAGTGAGTCTTCAAGTAAAATTTGGTCACTAGGTATTAGGTCTAGGATTGTTTTCACTCCTTCCAAAGTTTTCCAAGTACTAGTCCATGTCACCATTCGACTAAGTGTACCATCATTCAAATAGTTGTCATCATTATTTCAGGTTCCAATGGGTCATTTTACACCTTGTTTATGCTTCAGTTGTGTTTAGGTAAGGCTCATTTCCCTCTCCTATGGTTTTGAAGGTAATTTTTCTTGGATAGTCAAATCATCAACAAAACATATCTTGATACTAATACACCTTCTCCTATCCTTAATACACCTTCTTAAAACACTTCCCATCACTGGTATCCCTCAAATTCATCATTTTCTCACAAACCCTAGCAAATTGCTACAGTTTGACACTTTTCTAGGTTAGGCCTGTGTTTTTCCCTTTTGGACCCCTTCCCCTCACTAAATCCTTGAAATTCCACTTTCCCCTACTTCCTAACATCCCTCTCTACTTCCCAAAATTCTCTCAAGAATTTAGAAGTCCCTCATCCCCTTCGTTTCCATTTATTTCTACAAATCCCCTGTTCCACACATCGGGATAGGTTTTATTCAAATGATGTTTCTGAGCAAGAAAATATGAATTTGACAAAAGTGAGAGACTTTTTTGTCCATCATAGACTCAAGAAGAAAAACCTCCTTAATTTTTTACATAGGTCTCATGGTTTGGGAGAAATGTTCAAATAATCATTTGCCACAGGATAGTTGCTGCCCTTTTGGAGTGACTTTGGGAAAATCAAGATTTCTCCTAGCTGGAATGTCCACAATACTTGCTTGATGAGTCAAATGATAACTAGACACAAAGAGATTTCCAATGAGCTATCATGAGCTCAATGTGGAGTTGAGGGAGACCTCCAAAAGTTGATTTCAATATTACTCTGCATTTTGGCAGCCTCATTCTGTACATTTTGACCAGTCTTGGAGATTGAGCTTTTGACAGAGCAAATGAACTCCAAATTGAAAAATTCAAGATGTTCTGGAAAGTAGAATCAAGAATCTTTCGAACAAGCTATCCCATTCCTAATTTGGACATCAGGAAGGCTGCCAAAAGGGACTTGAAAGTGGCGCTGCGTGTTTCCTCTTGGCGCTGAGCACTTCCTTCAGGCAATTTTTGTATCAGCCCCTTGGTTAAACGTGTAGTGCCTAGGGCACTACACACTTTTTTGGGGAATATTTTAGAGGAATTTCCACCACCATTAGATTCAAAAGACCATTTACACTCAAGAAACCCATGTTTCCAGATTTGAAAGTCAAAACTACTAGGTGGAAAAGGCAAAAAACCACCTAAAAATCATGTTTTTGCCTATTTTCTGAGCCAAGCACTGCATGTTTGAGAAGTCTTGGGATATTTAAGTTTTGGAGGGGAAAATCAAGCTCAATTTGGAAACTAGGGGAAATTTTGGAAACTAGATAGGATAAGCTTTCCAATGAACTATCTTGAGCTATATTTGGACACTAGGAAGACAATCAAAACTCACTTTGAAGATGGCGCTGCGTACTTCCTTCAAGCGCTACGCACTTGACAGGCAACCAAATTTTTCATTGTTTCTCTCCAGAAAATACCTTTCACTTGTGGGATTTTGATTTTTCATTGATGTAATTCATAATGATGATGTAATTAAAGTGTGTATTTGTTACCTAGGGTAGATACATCAGATGAATGGCCTAAGTGGCATGTAATGAATCAGTTTGCTTCATATTAGGGATGATTTAGTTTGACCACCCTAGTCTTTAATTATCAATTCAGTCTTTTGTGCAACTACTCCTCCTCTCATGGATTCGACCCCTGAGGCTAGGATTAGTTGTTTTGAGGCCTATATCATGTGGTTTCTCAGTCATTTTACTGGTTGGACTCAGTGTGGATGTCAGAGCTTGATTGCACACCTTTGTAAGCAGCTTGTCAGGAAATTAATAAGAATTGCAGTTATTTTTATGGGATCCCTGTGGTATGGAGTTCCAGTACAGTTTCTTCTTCTGTGATTATATGTTTATATGTTTTATGTATGCCATCAAGCATTTCATTGCTTCTAGTTGAATGTTTTCAAGTTTGATAGGTAGAATCCATTGCATCAGTGCTCTGCCTTGGGAAACCATTCACCATTTCATGCTTTCTGCAGTCCAGGAAGGATCCATGATTCTCACATGCCCTTCTTAGCTTCTCACTAGTCTAAAACATCTCACCCCATCAAGCCCAAGAGTGTTAAAGCCTCTTCCTACCTTGCCCCATAGAACACCCTGCATTTCTGACCTAATTTCCTAGACCTAAACTGCCCAACTCCTCTTGATCTGACAAAACCTCTACAAAATCCAATTAAAACTTTTGAGCTAATATACCTAGCCTAAAATCCTTTACTTGATCCAGTCATCTTAACTAATATCCTTACGGAGAGAGCCCTCTCCCGACCTAGTAGGGCTAGCTACTTGGCTAAGCTTGGTTTGTGGTTACCCTGGCATTGCCTCCCTTCAGCTTGAGGTCAATCTAGGTGCTAACACTTTGGGTGAGGATGGTGCTTTCTCAACCTTCTTCCTTCTTGTCCTAATCTAAGGACTAGCTATCAGTAGCTTCTCTTCTTCTCTCTGCAACTTCAACCTTGTAATCATAACAACAATTGCAACTATTAAACCCTTCATGCAAATCAAACAAGAAACCTTGTGCTCTGTACCGCTTGATCTGAAATTGATTGGTATTAAGGCTATGCTAGTATCATTTCCAGATATAAAATTTTCTTTGCTTTAGTTTGCTTATCCATAAAGAGTTTATCCATGAGCATGTGATTGTCAATTCATCTAACTTGGTGAAATTTAGTGTTTTGCATGAACTTAAAATCATGAATTTAAATGGCTAAACAACATCATATAAAAACATAGCAAGCACAAATAATAGAGCTAAATACACAAATTTTTGTTGAAAGAGTTCACCCCTCATGGGCTACATCTCCTTGGTCCAACTTCATAGTGTGGGCCTTTCTATTAGCTTCAATAGTGCTCAAATTGATTATACATGCATCCAATGCTTTTGGAACCTGTTCCAATGAGTTTAAAACATTCAAATATATCAGAAATGACTATTGTTTACTCAATTTGGTTACCAACTGCTCTGGAATGACCTCCAACACCTGGTGGCCCTCGGCTTAAAAAATATTCAAGTGACAAAAAACACTTGTAGATGACCTCTTCTACCTATGCAACCTACTCCGATGAGTTCCTATCATGCCAATTAGCCAAAAATGACTATTCATTTTTGAAATTTGGCTGAGAATTGCCTCAGTTATGGCAAAACCAATTTTTCCTACATTTCCCCCACCAAATCTGGAAGAACTGCCAGTTAAATTTCCAAAAACAGGAATTCTGCCATAGTTGGAGGCGTCGCCGAAACTGCCGCCAGATTAAACTCCAGTCAATTAATGTAAAACCGGTTTAATTATTCATTAGGCAAGATTAAGGACGCGCTTAGCGTTGGCCCCAGCCCTTGGTTCTAGCTCATGGTCACATGGGGTGGGCGCTGGTCCGCAGGGCTGGCTCCCGCCACCTCGCTGTCGGTCCTAACTATGTGGTTAAATATATAAACGTGGCTATGTTTTAACAAGCCATGCATTTTGTTCAACGGTAAGCCATTGTAATTGGGAGGGGGAGGTCATGGGTTTAAACCCACCCCCTCCACCCATCCCATAACATATATTTTGCCACCCGAAATTACCATAAAAACTTTAAATGCGCCATACAAATATTCGTTCATTGATTGTAATATAGTTCGGAAATTTTAATGTTTATAATATATGCAGATTTGAATTAAAATTTATATAATATATATATATATATATATATATATATATATATATATATTATATATATATATATATATATATATATATATTAAAATTATATATATAATATTTAAATAGCTAAAAAAAATTCAAATTCCACCTTAAAGCCAACTAGGCAATTTCACTTTCTCTGGATCAAATTGGCAAATTCGGAAGTGACACTTGTCACAACCCCATTGGGCGAAAACTGAAGAAGATTCCCTTTGCTGATTGGACTACCATGTCATCATTCTGTCCCATTCTGCAATTTTTTTAGCTGTTAGGAAAACAAACAACAAACCTTTTCTCCTTCATCTGGACTCTGTTTTCGATGAAACAAATTGCTTTGCGATCGTCTTGATGAGATGGACACAACCATATAGTTTTTGAACCAATATAAGAACTTTGAATTTTGAGCTAAATACTGAGCACCTAATCACTTCACCGTATTTTAATCATATGTACACTGTGACTTTGATGTCAACCCATCACAAGTAGGAAGATTCATAACAGACAACATTTAATTTAAGAAATATCATTATAATCAGCCCATATTTATTCGAATGTACACTGTATTTTATGGAATCAAATAAATATGCATCAATTTTAGAGACATACGTCACATTACAGTTCATTTCAAATTTATCGCTTTACATCATGCTAAGATCAAGAAGATACGTGTGTAAGGCTTTTTTAAAGGAATTAACCTTGATATTTAATGATTGGGTCCACAATGAGAATTTGTAGGTTACACTCCTGGGTGGAGGGTTTTTTTTAATTAATATAAAAAAGTGAGTACATCTTTCATAGTTATGCATCAACGAAACCTTCAGATCTTACAACTATTGTACTATCATAAACTTTATCACTGTGCTTTCTCCTTTTTACAATGTTTAGTTATGTCCTACATAAATTTTTCATAGATCAATTTTGATTAGATAAATGAGTCATTGTATTATAATAGGGGTGGTTTCATTGTATTAAGGTCAAAAGTAGTGGCTTTTGGAACTTTGGTGAATGAGACATTGTGTTAAATTTAAGGGTAGTGGTTTTGGAGATTATGGTTTTATATTAGGGCAATTTAATAGCTACCATAGTCTTAAACCATTAAAGAAAATTCTCATAAATACCCTTGCCTTTGATGACAGTTTTTGACATAAAAATACAACTATCATCCTGTCAACATTTTCGACCAACACATGCCTGTAGAGTTCTCATGGTTTGTGTGTTGTCAACCACAAAAAGCAGTACTCTCATGTAACATTTGATTCTTCTTCTGATTGCATTGCAATACGACAAATAGAAAGCATACACCTTAGACATAACAGGCCTAAAGATGGCCATGAAACAAAGTACATAACACATATAGAAAGTGAAAAAACAGAGCCATTGGAATCACACAACTTGGGGTTGATCAACAATGTGTCCTTTCTTTCTTTTCTTCTTTACTACTCTGGTCCAACCTTCTGGAGCTGTGGCTACCAGACCTACGTTAAGATTGTTTTGATAAACTAAGGAAGCATCCTTGTCAGAATATGAGGAGGTTGATTCATGGGTGCGCTTCATGGTACTTTTCAGAGAATTATTACTGAGTTCTTCTCTCTTAACTGACAAAACTTAAATCTTCTGACCTCCTTTACAAGGCTTGAGAATATCTGAATTATGGGTCTCGTCCAATGAGAGCATGTTGTCATCAGACTCATCATTTTCCTAATCTGAGGAAGATGAATCCTCCTCTTCTCGAGGAGGCGGGCTGCATGGCTTCCATGCTTTAGATACAAGATCCCATTTCACCAGTTTTTGAGAACAAGGATTTTGAAGATGACTTGTTTGATGGCACAATCAACACCAAAAAGCAATTATGAATTTCAAAGGAAAATAAGGAAAACTATTTTTTTTAATTGTATTTTCGACTTATTTTCTTACTGAGATGTATGGTCAATTGTTGGATGTCAATTTACATTTCGCATCCAACTAGTGGATACCAATTTACATTTTTCATCCAACTAGTATATAAAAACTCAAAAAATTTCAAAAAACATGTTTCTTTCATTGGGTGTGGAATATAATTCTACATCCAAAAAGTGTACACACTTAAAGTTTGAGTAAACCCATAAAGATATAAGTAAAAAATACAACTAAAAATGTAATTTTCTACTTCTCCTTCCAAAAATATTTATCTTTGGGTATACCATCTTCATCTTGAATCCTATCGGTTGTTTTAAAGATAATTTTGTTAGTATATTTTTCATTTTGAAGTCCACTTTTAACCTCAAAATTCTCCAAATATTAGCCTATGATTTCATACCCATGGGTTGCATATTAAATAGGATTGAGACACTCCATTTGGTTAACTTGGCTAGATTTGATTATGAATATTAGCATATCTATTGATTGAATTTTTCTAGACTTGGGTCTTCTAGGGTAGAAAATAGTGTTGTTGAGTCAAGAGGCTCATTCTATATCCCAGTATGACGTGTAAGGGTGTTTGTATATCATCAACGTTGAAATTTTGCTCATGTAGGCCAAAATAAAAATTAAAAAAAAATTCCTAAAAAATAAAAAGATTAATACTATACTAAAAATTTAATAAAATCGGCCCATAAATTTTTTTTTTTTTTTTTTTTTTTTTAAATCTAAAAAATTAAAAAAATTAAAAAACTACACAAACATTTAAATAATGTCTGCTCATAAAAACATTTGCACGTGAAGAAATTGGATCCCTCTTGATTCATGTTAGATCCGTATTTAAGATGGATCTATAATGGTTATAGGTATGTTATAATTTTTTATTTTTATTTTTTCACATATTTTTATTTTGCCTTGTGAATTTGTTGGTGCTTAAAAATATATTGTCTATGTTAAGAAAAAGTCTATGCCAAGTTGCTTACTGAAGATGTATGCAAATTATTTGATATAATGTTGATGGATAAAATGGAGTGTAGGAGGAGGTTGTGAGACTTTGTCAAGTAGTTTGGAAAGAAATGTTGGTAAAATAAGCAATGGACATGGTAAGTGCATTTTGCAATAACAAGAACAAAAGGTATTATTACAATGGAGTAGAAAATTTAATCCCATTTAAATGGGTATGTAAGGCTTTCTTATTCTAAAATCAAGTTTAAAGAGGAATATTAGGTTAACCTTGACTTGGTAAATGCAAGGTAAATGAGTCATTCTATGAAGGTCAACAATGGTGGTAGTTTTCATGATCAGGATTTCAGTATCCTTAGGTCAATACTAATAAATATCTTCATAAATTAATTTCAAAACTATTTTTTTGTCTCTTAACTTAATTCAGATAGACAATTTTTATTTTATTAGAAATATCTTCATCCTTATGTTCAATATAATATTTTCAAAATTAATATTATATTTTTTTGGTTTTCCACAATTTCTTTAGAGATTGTAGAGCTTTTTATTAATCAGTACAATGAATAAAATTCCACTTCCTATACAATTCAAGTTAGTGTTAACGTTCAGAATTGGGGCAATTTAGATTGGTAAATTAAGGTAGTTGGTTATTTGTAGTTTTCACAGTAGAGAATCCAATCCTACCCAAAAACAATAATAAGAAAATTTTGATTTTGGAAAGTTGGATTTGCATATATAAACAAATTGATTAAAAAACAACTCATATTTTAAAAAAAAGAGATATTGCAATCTCCATAAAAACATAAAAACAAAAAAAAGAAGAAGAGAGGGAGATATTGTACACCCATTCATTAGAAATTAAGGTTTTTGCATACGATGTATGTTAAACACACATGGGAGCAAGAACAATAGGAAAGATGAGTACAATTTTTATTAACAATTGATATACATTTATAGTACATGTGGTGACCGTTGGGATTCACATCCCAAGGTCTCTTGGACTCCTTTTGTCCATTCGGCTTCCACACTAACCCATTGAGGATTAGGTGTCCAACATTCCCCCGCTTAATCCGAAGGGAGGGTTATGTATGAGTCCAAGAAGAGAGCTGTAATACAAAATGAGCAAAAATGCATGGCAGCACTAGGCTGAATGTGCTCTCTGAAATGTTGGTATAAAGGGCGGTGGTTTAAGGATGGCCACCAACACTAGAATGCTTAGTGTAGTTCCCGGAACTCTTCCAAAACTGGCAAGAAACTAAAGTCTTCTGCTAGAGGAAGTGCTCCTATTGTTTTAAAGAGGGAAACCTTCAACCATAAAAGGGAGGTCTCACCCCGCATAAAAGGGAAAAATTCAACCTGAAAAGGGAAGTCTCAACCTGTGATGGTTTAAGGATGACCAACAACTCTGGAATGCTTAATGCAATTCCTGGAACTCTTCCAAAACTGGCAAGAAGCTGGAGTCTTCTGGTAAAGGAAGTGTTCTCAATTTTGTTCCTGGAACTCTTCCAAAGACGGCAAGAAGCTGAAGTCTTCTGCTAGAGGAAGTGTTCCAGATTGCCAACTGAAGGCATGTTCACGGGCATCTTTGTCTCTAGCTACAACTCTGAAACTGGTGTGGCAGGTTGTGGCTCAGGCTCGCTTGATGTGGCTTGGAAGCTTGTAGATGACCATCATTTCCCCCCTGTCAGATACAAGGTGAGATGATGGAGAAAACTCAACTGCAAGACTTTTCAATACTTTGGAACAAGTTCTGACATGTGTTTGGAATATCTTCTTGGTTGTTGATGCCCATTGCCAAGAAGCGATCCATCCTAGATGAATCTTTGTTCTTGCACGACGTTTGTTTCTGAAGCATCTGTGTGAAGAATGACTGGTTTTATGACAGTGCTTACATGGATGAAGATCAAAACAGTGATCTTTGAAATGGCCGACTCGGTCACAGTGTTGGCATTTTACAAACTGTTGTTGTTGTTGTTTTTGTTGTTGTGGAAGAGGGGCAGAGTCTGGAACAACTGACACTGAACTATCATGAGGAGCAGGTGATCTATCATGAATGAATCCAGCACTCTGAAACTGAATGGGCTTTGAGTAGTCTGGAATATGAAATGACAAGTCCTTGTCATATCCAAGACCAGTTCTGTGCTTGTTGTGGACAAGCTTTCCCAAGGTCTGATGATGGGCTTGGGAAGTGCAGACTGAGTTTCTGCATCTGCATTTACAACTGCTGCTTTATTTGAATGAATAGTAACATTATTGACTTGCTTTTTATGGGAGTCTGTTTCAATCTTTTGAACAGAAACAGGTTCAGAATGATGACTCCACTTGTGTAATTCTTCCTGCTGTAGCTTTGTCTCAAGCTGCAAAAACTCTATCTTTTCTTGTGCATTTTGTATACATTTTTGAATTTCTGAGAGAGATCCTTTGCTGATTTTTAATGTGTCATCAACAGTAGATTGTATAAGAGTTTTCATGAACTCTAATACTTCACTGATTCTAGCCATTTTTCTTCAATGTCACTTAAAAACTGATCACGATTATTACTTAATGCAAAAAAGTAATATCCACGTACAGTACACAGCAATATCTTGTATAAATGTGCAACAAATGAATCAGGGAATCAATGCATATATATGTAGACAGAGACTATAATGAGTTTTAATACCACAACTGGGGCAACAACAACTGCAAACTTTCTTGGATCCTTCAAGTACTCCTTCACTTTCAAATAAGAAATGATGGCTATCAAAACTTCAATAATTATAACACTGTCATGGACAGGACTTGAATGCTCATATGCCTTGACTGGGGTATGAATCAGTGTTCTCTGATCTTGCCACTCTCTTGCTGTCTCATTTGTTACAGTAAGCTGAGAAAGCACTGAAATAAAAGCGGAAGTAGTGCTAGTGCTCAATTCAACAATCTTCATGCCATTTCCAAACTCAATACAATCTGGACTTCTAACTTGATGCAGAAGTAAAATCAAACACTACTCAATCCAATAATTCCATTCACAGATGGCTGGATTTTAATTCAAATAAAAGAATGTGCTTATGTTTTTCAATTAGCAAATTTACACCACTTCCCAATCAATTTCATGCATTTTGATATGAAATCTCACACTGCCACCATCATTTCAAATAACATTGAAACTCACCTTAATATTCAACAACCGGCACACTATTCAATGCATTCTACCCATCACTTCACATATGGGTTTTAATACCGGATTTCAAATAAACTTTCCATGAAACAAATGCGCCCATGTATTAAATCTCAATGTGGCAATTACATTGAAATATTATGTATCAAATGCTATCACTTCAACGCTTTAACTATACAATGCAGCATGCTGTAATTATACCAAAATGATTTAAATGATATAAAGAAACTGCGCATTGACATTATTCACCCAACGCTTCCACTGTGATTTATTTAAAACAACGTTCAAATTAATTTAAACAGCAGCTCCGTATGAAGTGCTTGTATGTCTACGGCTTGTCGAAGCGGCTCACCACGGACCACACCAAGTCCACCCGGGCGTTCACCCATGGCAACGACAGTTTGACAACCCTTTCCTTCTCATACGAATTCCATATCTTCCACGCAATGGACAGATTCCATATCCTTCACGCAGTGGACGAGCTTTTCAACATAGATAAAGAATCACTGAACAACTGTAAACAACCCTTTCCTTTTCAAATTAATATTATAGAAATTTCAGAGATTCACTTAGCCAAAATTAGTGTCCATGGAGCCAAAACCCACAGTTCATATTAACAGCAGCGTTAAATCCTCCAAAACATTCAACATAGAGCCACAATTTTCAATTTAATCGTGGAGTATTCAAACAATTTTAATATTATTGTATTATTCAGACCTCGAGCAAGGCAAAAGGAAAAGAATCAACTTGGAATGTGATACCAACAGCTGCGAAACTTTGGAATAGAACAACTGCAAAACTTTCGATTCGCCAGAGAGCGCTTCCGCAACGCCACAACAGCTGCACCACGCTTCTGCTTTGCCACAGAAGGTATTTGCGTATTACATTGTATGCATTCCGCAGACAACATGAGACCATCAACAATAGTTTGTGGACATACTTTCGCGTGAAAGTGAGGTGGGAGTCGTTGGTTCTGCTCGAAGGAACCTACAGCAAGCGGGAGATGCTGGGAATCCGCACTGACATAGTATGCAACAGGCGCAGTTACCAGGTCAGAGACGTTTATGTCAGAGACGTTTATGAATTAGTGAGAGAGCTGAACAGTCAGAGACGTTTTATGAATTAGTGAGAGAGTTGAACAGTCAGACAGGACAGAGTAATCAGGTGAAGGCAATTCATGCAATGGGGCAGCTAAATTCTAGCTGAGAAAATATTCATAAGTGATGGCAGAAACCATAAAACAAATGGTTCAAAGAAATTATGCAGGGCAGGAATACGCCTGCTCTGATACCATGTTAAACACACATGGGAGCAAGAACAATAGGAAAGATAAATCATGTGAGTACAATTTTTATTAACAATTGATATACATTTATAGTACATGTGGTGACCGTTCGGATTCACATCCCAAGGTCTCTTGGACTCCTTTTGTCCATTCGGCTTCCACACTAACCCATTGAGGATTAGGTGTCCAACAATGTATCTCCTGTTTTATGATTGATTATTCCTATGTGTTTTATATTTATTATTATAAATGACAATTTGATCATCTTGTATAATTGGAATTTTCTATAATAAAAAATTTCTTTTGTTTTTAAGATGTGAAGATTTAACAATGATAAAGCTACCATTGCAACTATTGACTCATTGACATGATATTAGACATGCAACACAATAAATCTATAATATATAAATAAAGTTCTTAAATCTTCGAAAAAATTAATATTTTTATGAGTAAATAAATTTGAAATAAATAATAAACTTTAGCAATTTTTTTTATTATTAAATTAATTTGTGAAATAAGTTTAGATGATTTTGTTAATAAATAATAATTAAAAAACTTTGTTAAAAATCTAATTTATATATTTAAAAATAAATGTTTTCAACGTAATACCTAGATAATTTTTTTTAATAAATTAATTTTGCATCTAAAAATAAATATAATTAGATTTTAGAGATCCCAATGCTAAATGTTTTTTTTTTTTTAAAACACATAAATGGAATATTTTAGAGATCCCAATGATAAATGTTTTTTTTTTATTAAACACATAAATGGAATAATTGTTTAAAACTAAATATAAAAGAAGAAATGATTAGAAATAAATTTCAAGGTGGGTAGAGAGTTTAGTTGATTCTCGGAATGAAAGTAAAGACCCAAAAATAAAAGATGCCCCAAAAAAACCAAATAAAGTGAAGAATGGAATCTTGTCCCACAAATTATTTTTATTCTTGAATTGCAATCCATTTGGATTGGCTTCTAAAGATGTGCATTATAAGAGTAATAATATCGATGTCAACATTTGTCTCTATAGGAAGTTTCGCGGAATCGCAACGGCAAACAACACAACATTTAAGAAGACGACGTGGATATGTACGTAAAGTTTATGAAGTATGGAGCAATAAGTTGTTTAAATTTTACACATATAAAAAATTGTAATAAATAAAAATAATAATTTGTAAGATTTTACTTTGGAAAATTAAAATGATTTAATATGTTTTACTAAAATAATAGATGTTCAAGCTAAAATTTAATGCATAATATCAGTCGTAGTCGTAAATATAATAAGTTAATATTTTATTTTTTTAATTAATTTTATATTTTATTTTATTTTTGCTATGATCTGCTCTCCACAACATTATGAAAGAGATATTGTAATGTCATATCTTGTCATGTTATGTAAATATTTTGATTTGAAATTATATAAAATTTGATAAGTCAAAATATACAAATATTAATTTATTATTTTGAAAATAATTTGCTATTAAAAAATTGAATGCTTCTTAACCCTTATTGTTTTTTTTTTGTGAATTAGGCTACTTCTATTATTATACAAAAAATTACAAAAAAGATTACATCGAGTCTGGCCTCAAAAAATCACCATACTGAGATGGATTTAGCAGAGCTTTAACACTAGAGTGTGAAACTACCATTGAAATCTGACTTGTCCAACAGACCCTTGATAACTAGAGGACAGAAAATTGTCACAGACCATAACTGGAAGACCAATAGATTGACAAAATTCGAAACCAACTGAAAGATAGACAAATTGACACAGACCATACTAACAGTCCCAGGCTTTATCCCGAGAGTGATACAGACTACGATATAGCAGCAAACATAGGCGTAAATGAGAACCACTTCCGACCTGAACAGAGCTGACCGTTGCTTAAGCTTGTCAAAAATTATCCAACGAAGAAGGCTGAGAACTGAAATTACCAGACAAACACAATTGAACCGCCAAAACCACCATCTTGGGTCATGTCCTGACCAAAGCGACCTGGAGGCAGGCTCAAACATCCACAGAGGTGGATGGCTGCTCCTCAACGATCCTGCATCCGTATTGATCCGACACAATTGAATCTGTGTATGGAGCGTCGTCTTTAGCCGGCTCGCTTGGACCCACCACCGCACCCGAGGCTTCCGCAGGCTGAGCTCTTTGACATAGAACAGGAGAAGGAGGCCTTTGCTCCTCAGAGACTTCTGGTGGTGCCGCATTGTCGCACTTCTCAATTCGCACAGACACATAGTAGGTTGAATTGTCCAGGGAACAGGGGAAGCAGAATCGAGTTGAGGGATGCGAGCTGTGCGCACATGCAGCAACACGAGCTCGACCTTTGCCTCTCCCTCGGCTGCGCCTTGCACCCCGTGAGTCAATTCCGTCTGAGGAGGATTCCGTGGTGTGAGAGGAGCGCTGAGGATTAGCTCTTCCTCTGGAACCTCCCCGAGACCTGCCCCTACAGCTAATAAGGCGAAGCCGCTCTCGCGGCATTCTGGAATGAAGT
The DNA here is from genome assembly GCA_000404065.3 of Pinus taeda. Taxonomy (NCBI): domain Eukaryota; kingdom Viridiplantae; phylum Streptophyta; class Pinopsida; order Pinales; family Pinaceae; genus Pinus; species Pinus taeda. Next base: position 63,344 of record APFE031501685.1, on the reverse strand, counting down.
GTGAAATGAGACTGGAGCGGGGTCTGCACAGAGAGCAATGTCTCCTTGAGCCAAGAGGCACAGAGAGCCTAGAACCCGTGCACAGAGGCGTGAAGGCTAGCAGGAGCACAAAAGGCAAGAGATTCCAGGCAGCGGGGACACAAAGGGGCGCGGCCATAATAGACACAGAGAGCCGACCATTAAAAATCATAGGAGCTTGATACTTACAGACGATATATCTAGGGTGCTCAAAGAAAGAGACCAAGGCCTTGTGAGTTGAGGGTTGAGGTCTAAACCTCTGAGACCGCTGCCAAGGCCCGAAAACCAGCAGCAAACCACACAAACAATGCCTCCAAAGCCAGACAGCAAACAGAACGGACTTAAAGAAATGGATTACCAGTGCAGGCTGGCAATTAATATATTGTGGAGCGACGTCCCAAGCCATGAGCAAACCAACGCAGAACGACTGCAAACCGATTGCCGGAGAAACAGAACGCGGGCGAGCCATTATGCAGTGGGCGGCTAGTTGCAGGGCAGAGTTAAGACCCTTCTTCAATTTAACACGACAGGGGTGGCAGGCCCGTAAATAAGCTTGACAGATGGCGGGTTTGGGCTGCCACTTGCCCAGTGGGAAGCCCGCCTCTGTACCACCCTCTTTAATGTTCACCCGCAGCCGAGAATTGAAAATCCTGTAGCACCAAGGAATGGAATTCCTGTTGAAGTTGTATATCCCCTGTATCATTGAGAGTGCCTGAGTAAGGAGGAAGTTGCAGGTCAACCCCTTGGTTGGCCAATCTATCTGCTACCCAGTTGGCCGTTCGCCTTACATGCTTGAAAATGATGCTGTTAGGTCGCCGTAGCCTTTCTTCCAATGTTTCGAGCCTGCTGAGCAGTCTCCAACTAGAGGCAATTTTGGCCGCTGATGTTCCTGCTTGAATTCTAGTAGCCGCATTGATAAGGATCAGGGAGTATCCCTCCACTTCTAGCAGGTAGAAGTTATGTTGATCAGCCATGCATATTCCTTTCCACTTGCCTTCCAATTCCGCAACATTGTTGGTGTCTTTGCCTATCGAACCATAGTAGATGTACTTAACTACTCCTCTGTCATTTCTGATTAATCCTCCATATCCTGCTGGTCCAGGATTTCCTTTAGCTGCACCATCAAAGTTCAATTTGAAAGATGAGTTGGTAGGGGGGGACCAATGTAAGGGGGAGACGGACTTGGGAGTGGGACTGGAATTAACAGGAGAGGAACAGGATATGTTAAGATTCCAGGAATTCCAGATGAGCTGCTCTTGAGGGGAATTCGGCCAGTCAGTTTCTAGCCATGATCGGAGCGCCAAAGTTTCTTGGAGGTTTTGCTTTAAGAGGAGCCAGAGGATTTCTACAGGTCGTCTACTATTGTTGAAGACCCTGTTGTTCCGTTCCTTCCATAATATCCAGTAAAGAAACCCTGGAGTGAGGTTCCATAAATAATTCAGAATGGGGCTTTGATAAGGGTGCTTGGGCCAGGTTCTGAGAGTGTTAGCTAAGTCCCCCTGACGGTTTCCTGCTCTTTTGTTGCATTGGTCAATTTTCTCCCAGAGCTGAGCAGCAAGAGGGCAAGTCTCCATGAGATGCAGGATGGTTTCCGAGTGGATAGTGTAGTTGGGGCATCTTGAGGGACCTATGAAGCCCCTTCTTTGTAGATTATCCCAAGTTAAGATGCATCTCTTGCTTAAGAGCCATAGAAAGGTAGATACCTTGGGCCATAGTCTTGACTGCCATATGTGATTCCATAGCTGATTCTTATCTGTATGGCTATGAGCATATTGAATTGTATAAGCTTCTTTGGTGGTGAAGATTACTTTTGAAGTATAACCCACCTCAGTTTGTCCTGCTGGTTCGAATGCTTGATTTTCCTATGACTAAGCTCTTGTTCTATATCTGCATAAGTCTCTCCATGCCAATCTGTCTGCCAGGAGCTTGCGGGTTTCCATTGTTGGAAGTCTTGAAGCACTAGCTGCTGCCAGAACTGAGAGACATTAGTGAGATTGGTGTGCTGCATATGGTTCTGCCAGAGAGGTTTATGAAAGATCGAGGCCAGTTTTGGTAGCTGCTGCCATGAATCCTCCCAGAACCGCGCCGAGTTCCCCGTGTGAATTTCCCAAAAGTTGTTCTCTTGGATGAAGGCGCTGTGTATTTTGGCAGCGTTCCATATCATGGAGCCTGAGATACTAGGACTAATTCTTATTAGCTCATCCCACTGACTTCCGGGCGCATATTTGGCTTGCCATAGCTTTGCCCAAGGAATGTGTGGCTTCACTAACCAATTCCACCATATGTTCACTCCCATTGTGCAGTTGCTTTGTATGGGATCTCGTAGTCCTAGTCCACCATTAGATTTCGTCTAGCATACTTCTATCCATTTGACAAGAGCCCATTTCCTGTTGAGTCCTGTGGAGCCCTAGAGAAAACTCATTTGAAGGTTACGAATGGCTTTGAGAACCCATTTAGGAGCCGCTAATATAGAAAAGAGATACATAGGCATAGGTTGGAGGACGGATTTGATCAAAATGAGCCGGCTAGTTATGTTGAGCGATCGATAAGTCCAAGAGGAAAGTCTAGCTTCCAGTTTATCCAACAGCGTACGCCAAGACACATGCTTAAGGGCAGAGACCATGAGAGGAGTGCCCAAATATTTGGAGGGCAACACAATAATAGAGAATCCCAGGATGCGAGCAATGTTTCTTTGAGTGGAGACAGGGGTATTGAAGAAGAATAGCTGGGATTTGGTGGCATTGATCGAGGTTCCAGAGGCTTCAGAGAAGAGCGAGAGCAGGGCTTTAAAGGCTTTGGCTTCTTGTGAAGAAAGATGACCAAAGAGCATCGTGTCGTCAACGAATTGTTGATGAGATAAGGGATGGAGACCATGGAGCGCTATGCCTTTGATCGCTTGAGAGGAAACAGCATGGTGGAGGAGGCGACTGAGTCCTTCCACCATGAGAACAAAAATGAAAGGGGAAAGGGGGTCCCCTTGACGAATGCCTCTCGACGGGCGGAAGGGCAAAGAAGGAGAGCCATTGAGGAGAACCGAGAAGAAGGGAGAGGTAATGAGATTCATTATCTAGCGGGTCCAGGTGGCATTGAATCCGAAGGCTAACAGCATTTGATGGATATATTCCCAACTGAGCTTGTCGAAAGCTTTGGAAAGATCAAGCTTCATAATCATACCTGTTTTTTTTAGAATTTTTAAAGAGTGGATCACCTCGTTAGAAAGGATGATGCCATCCATTATCTGACGCCCCTCGACATATCCCGTCTGTTCCGGAAGGATGAGAAGAGGTAGAAGAGGTTTGAGCCTATTAGCCACTACTTTGGATATAAGCTTATAGATGACATTACAGAGGGCAATCGGCCTGAATTTGTCTGGCGTGTTTGATTCTTCGCCTTTGGGTACCAGAGCAATGAAGGTGGAATTAAGGGAGGGTAGGAGCCAGTGCATAGAGCGAGATTCTTCCACTAATTCCCAGACTTCAGTGCTGATCAAATCCCAGAATTCATGAAAGAAATTGGAGGTGAAACCATCAGGTCCAGGAGCCTTACCATCTTTTAGTTGAGCCATTGCTTCTTCTACTTCCTGCATGGAGACTTGTTTTAGTAGATTTTGATTTTGATCTTCCGTGATTATCTTGGGGATGTGCTGCGTGACAGATCTTATGGCTGATGATCTACTCCCTGTTTGTTCTTTGAGCGCGTCCTGGAAGTATTCTTTGAATTCCTTTTCAATATCTTCATGCTTTTCTAATCTGTCCCCTTGGCTGTTATTGATGTAGGCAATGTTGTTGTGCATTTGTTGTTGAATGGTGGATCGATGAAAGAATTTTGTGTTCTTTCCCCCTTCCTTTAGCCACCTTATTCTGGATTTTTGGCGCCAGAGGATTTCCTCTTGTAGCCTTCGAGCTTCTATTTCTGTCTAGAGGGAATGCTCCTTATCTGCTAATTCTTCTGTTCTTCCCTCTAGTATAATGGTTTGCTGTAGAGAACACATATTCTGCTCCAATTTTTTCCTAGTTTCCAGAATGTTACCAAATTGGGTTTTGTTCCAGACCTTAAGCACTTGCTTGAGGTGTCTGAGTTTCTGTTGAAATTGGAACATTTTTGCACCTGCTGGGGGAATGAAGGACTTCCATGCAGCTCGAACCGTTTCTTTGAAGTCGGGATGAGTGAACCAGAAGGTCTCGAAGTGGAATGGGCGATTGTATTGTTTACCTGGACGTGTCCATTGACATTATGGGCCAATGATCAGAGCCGCCTTGAGGTAGAATGGAGGCGTGAAAATCTCCTCCCATATGAATGGCATTATCTGAAATGAGAAATCGATCAAGCCTGGAAGCAATATTATGTATTCCCCTACGTTTGTTTGTCCAGGTGTACGTGCCATTTGAGGTTTGTATATCTATGAGCTAATTATTTTGAATGAACTCTTTGAATCCTGTGCTATCATCTTCTAACCTCATGCGCCCTCCCTTTTTACCCCCTAGATTCGTGATGATGTTGAAATCTCCCCCGCTGATCCATAGAGGGTACTGTCTGGTAGAGTTGAGCGATGTTAGTGCCTCCAGCACTTCTAATTTTTGATGTAAGTCTTGCGGGAAGTAGGTGTTGGTGAGAAGACCATGCAGATCCGTCCCTATGAGATGAAATGTAGCTTGGATGAAATTATGAGTGGCATGAAAATCCTGAAGCGTAAGGATCTGCGGATTCCAAACTATTGAAAGTCCCCCAGAGGCTCCTACCGCATCCACTAAAACTGAGTGACTGCCGTTCCATGCTTTGTTGAGGATCCTTTCGAGAGACACATTAGTACTTTTCGTTTCTTGTAGAAAAACAATGGCTGGTTTCTCTAACTGAATCATAGTTTTTAACATTCTGTGTTTTGAGGGGCTATTGAGCCCTCGCATGTTCCAGGAGATGAGCTTCATGAGGAACAGTGGGGTTGGGGCTTGTAGAACTTCATCAGCTTTGGGAATCTCCCTGATTCCATTAGTATTTCTCCTAGGATGATAGTTCTTTGCAGATCGGTTTTGCGCCCTCTTTTCTTTGTTTCTTTTAGGATTTTCTTTCCGTCCCATGGACTACCTGCTTGTATGCCTAGACATTTGTTGTGTTGAGCTTTGATGAGAATCCCTTCCAGCCGATCTATTTCCCATGGAGGTATTGAGTTGTATTCTTTCTGCTTGCATGCTGTTTCAAGTTTGAGAATGTCCAATCCATCCAGACTCACAGTCTCTGGATCTTCCTCCATTATTATAGGGATGTTTTGATGATCATCTGTACCCCCATCTTGTAGGCTAAGAGCTAAAGCTGCATCAAGATCCATTGCTAAGGGCTGCATGTCAGCGTCTGAAGCCGGAATTTTCGAATCCGAGGAGAGAGGGAATCTGGAGGGCGAGGAGGAAGATGGATCCAGAGGATTTTTGAGATGCTGGGATGAAGATGGTTGAGATGGGGAAACCTGAGAGTCATTCGAAAGCTTATCTGAGGGGTCTTGTGTGGTGAGGATTTGAAATTGGTTTTGGGATTCAGCTTTTTTGGGACTAGAGGGTGCAGCAGAATGCTTTTTGGCATGCCTACGACGATTGGGCACCTTAGTGAAGCCTTTTGAATCTTTATTAGCCTCGTTAGCAAAAGATTTCATCTGAATGTTCAAGGGACAATCCCTAAAAAGATGGCCATGTTCATGGCATTTGCGGCATCGAAAAGGGATGTGTTCATAGTCTAATGGTTGAATCCACTCAAAATCATCGTGAAAGAGACTTACCGCGTCTGCAAGAGTTTTTTTAAGTTGCATCTGGACGCAGATCCTGGCGTAGGAGGTGTATCTTCTATTTTTTGTTTCCTCTACCACTTTGATGAAGGTTCCGATGCTATCGCCAATGTCCTTTAATGTTTCTTCTTTCCAGTACTCTGCAGGTAGGGAATACATACGAATCCAGACTGGAGCATGACTGAGATCCTCTGTATTTGGATTGAACCTGGGTTTCCAGTCACGAAGGAAGAAACCCGAGGAATTGAAGAAGTACGGTCCTCCCTCAAATATTCTGGATTTATCCTCCAGGCAGTAGAATATTGCCGTGAAGAAGCCCTTGGGGCCTAGTAACAGGGAGACTTGTCCTTTGGGCTTCCATTTTGAGGCAATCCACCCGTGTAGGGCTTTTTCAGTTGGCCAGAAGCCAAGAAATTTTCCAATGAGTGCGTGATCCTTCATGTATTGTATTTCTCCATTGATTCAATGACTGGGGAGCTCAACTTTGATCCGTTTTGTGGCTTTTGGAATGCAGGTAGCCGAAGTCGCCTTTGGTTGTGATGCCCCCAGTTCATTTGCCTCCTTTTCATGTGTAGCTGGATGCTCCACTGCTGCGTCAATCCGTGCTGAGCTCTGATCGCGTCCAGAGGGGTTTCCTGTAGGAAACAGGCGTACAGAAGATGCTAAGAAGTCCGCAGAACGGGATGTTGAAGGAGGGGGGGGAACGGGCCCCACCCCTCCCGCCGGGAAGGCCATGACGTACTGTTTACCAGATGCCCGAAGTCTGGACGGCCAGCGGCACTGTGCAGGTAGGCGATCTGATAGGTGCAGGGGGCGCAGGTCTGAGCATTCGCTGCATTCTTAACCCTTATTGTTATTTTAGTTGATTATGAATGAATATTTTGTTCATATTATTTTATTATTTTCACAGTAAATTTTTATTAAAAAGTTAAATATTTATGTTTATTAATTCATTTTTTTATTATCTTAATAATATGAAATTGAATTTAAAAATGAAATTTTATTAACTTGTTTTATTTTATCATTTTAATAATAATTAATAAAAAATGTAAATTCATATTAAATTTAGATTTATTAAACATGGATAAGAATAAATTTTTAAATATATAAATTTTATCATATAATTTTATGTTCATATATTAAAAATTTAATTCTCCTTCCATATGTAATATATCCGAAATTCATTTAATTTAATTTAATTATTTTAAATGTTATTATATATTCAATAATATATGTTTAATTTCTTAATAAACATCCTTTATCCCAACTCTAAATATAGTAAAAATATTAAATATTAAAATATAAATGTTACACAAGCTTTTTCCCACCTAAATGAGATAATGATGGGTAGGTCCCATTACCATGGACCTAATCTAAAGCTAATTATTTAAGGACGAGGGTTGATTTCTAAAGATTAAGATGACCCACCATTAGGGGTTGGCATTTTCCATGAATGCAACATGTCGTCATGTTATTGCGTTTTGTCTTTGCATGGTAAGTGGTTTGCTTTTGATTTTATTAGATAGTCTTACTTATTAAGGGTGTTGAAAAAAACATAAATATGGACAATAATAACTTTTGGTAAGTGTATTTATTTACATCTTGCTCCTATCCAATATTTATACTAATATTTATTTAAATTATGGTGGGTAGTAATTGATGGTGAATATGTTATTTACTTGATATGATCTATCTTCCATGTTCTTAATTTTTGGTGGTTTCCTATGATGTTTAATAATGAGAAATCTAAAACTATCTAAAAATCATGGCATAAATATTACAAATGTATTAAAAAATTATGGCATTGTGTTGTGCAAAGGTTGCCATAACAATCATTACAAAATAAGACATGCACTAATCATATTGCAGATAAATAATTTTAAGCATTAATAAATAATAATGAAATTCAATCCATAATGTTAAACTATAAAGAAGCTCCAAAATTTTTTGGTAAAAAACAAAGTAATGCCCAAACAAAAGAAAACCACTTTGAAGAACATTGTCCCAATAAAGTTAACTATGAACATGAGAGAAACACTAAGCTTGGAAAAACAACAATGAACCACAAAAGCATTTCTTGCTAGAACCTAAGATAAAACGTGCAATACATATATTCACCAACATAGAAGCCCACAATGCCCATGTCAAGCTTGAACAAAGAAAAGCCTTAGAGCCATAAAAATATATTAGCCGCAAAAAGACACGAAACCATGAGCAATGCTGCCAACACCTTACACATTTTCATAACACCAACGGGAAGACCAGAATGAGCTAGTTTTTTTTTAACAAGTGGCCTAAGATTTTGCGAAACCATGAGTAATGCTGCCAACACCTTACACATTTTCATAACACCAACGGGGAGACTAGAATGAGCTAGTTTTTTTTTTTTTTTTAACAAGTGGTTTGAGTCTATATCGAGGAAGTAAACATTCTTAGCAATGACTAGAAGTTTAGGAAAACTGACAAAGGTTTGAAGGGGAATTGATATTTGTTATTGCCAGTGGTCAGTATTAATGACTTGCTATTGGGAAATTTCTTAATAAATTGTTTTGGGCGCATTAGTATTAATGACTTGCCATTGGGAAATTTCTTAATAATTTGTTTTGGGCACCTTGATTGCCAACAGAAAAACATTCAATGTGGTTGAAGATTGTATATAGAGGGGGCAGTTATGTGCTTTCTAGAAGAAATTTTAACTTTTATCTTTTGAGTTTTGCAAATCATCTTAAAAATTATATTGACCTTTTAGAGAAGAGAACATTTTGACTTATATTGCAAGTTTAAGCTGTAGTACATGCATGCATCTTGTAGTTTTATGCTTGATCTTTTAAGTATTTTTTTTTTGCTTGATTTTTTTTGAGTGTTTTTTGTTGTTGTTTGGTTTTTAATTTCTTTCAGTTTGCATGCCATCCATGCTTATGATCATTTGACATAAAAGATTGTATGTTGTTTGTGGTGTTGCCTACTTAATTACAAAAGTTGGTGCTAAAAAATACTTTCAATTGAATGCAAATTGTCATAAATGGTTTTGCTTTTGCTTAAAGCACTTACAATTTAGAAGGATTGTAGAAGAATTTCCAAGTCATGTTCAATTATTCTTGGGAGAGTTTCTGCATAGTAAAATATGTCACATTAATAACACTGTGAAATATAAAAATAATACGTTAAAGCTCACTTTAAATACTATTGAAGTTGAAATATATTTCTTAGAAACTTAATAAATGTGAGATTAAAATGAATATAAATTAATTTATCTGTTTTATAAATAAATTCATATTCTATTATATTATTTGATAATTTCATAAATAATTAAACATGACATTTTTTTTTTAAATTAAAATCATTTAATTTCATAATGACTAAATAAGTAAAAATATATTCTAAAATGAAAGATTTAACAGGGCTAGCTTAGCTTTCTATTTATCCATTTTTATAGTTATCCATTGATCTAATTAAGTAATCAAGTTAAGATTTTTATTTTTTCAGGTAATTACACTATATTCTCATTTTGATTGTGCTATTTTCATATTGACACTGCAAAATTAACCAATTAATGGTTGAGATTGCACTTTTCATTTTTTTAATAAATAGTGTTGTATTTTCAATTGAAAAGTTGATAATCTTAGGATGTTGAATTCAGATGTATACATGTCTTTGAAATGATCACAATTTAACAATCCTATCGGTCTCTCTTTGCATCTTTTGGGGTAATTTCTAGTTCTATCTTTATAAATAATTCATTCATTTCCACCCTCCTCCAGATGATTCTTGAGTTTTCTTAATTTTCTAATCATTCTAGGAAATAAGTGATCAAATATATCTATTTTCATATATTATTGTTATTGCTCAAAATCAGTGATAATATATTTTAAAATATTATTTTAATTTTTCCTTTTTTGTTAGCTGACAAATCAAAATTTACCATTTTTTTGTAAGTTTGGGGTATTTCAACTAGCAATGATCATGGAAATGAAGTCTCTATTTTGAGAATAGGGGTGAGAAGTTAGACATGATGAAGATGTAGTCTTACCAAATTTACAAAAAAAATTACCATTTTTTAATATTATTTTAATTTTTTAAAAATGAGTTTAATTAAATCTTGACTATATTGAACAAATCAAAATTTACCATTTAAAAAAAAATAAATTTATTATTATTTTTAAAATATTTTAATTAAAAATATTGTAATGATCCTAAAAGACTCTTATCTTTTCATCTCATTTCAATTTTCACAACTATATAAAATATCATATTCTAATAAAACTTATCATTTTTTTTTTCTTTGACAATTATGAACCTTAAATCCTACTCATGATGAAAATCCACCATTTAATTAACCTTAAATCATTTTCTAATAAAACTTATCATTTTTTCCTTTGACGATTATGAACCTTAAATCCTAATCATGATGAAAATCCACCATTTGATTATAATTGGAATATAGGAAAATCTAGGAAAGATTTTGTTCACCCTGCTTTATAATATTTCTTTTATATTTGTATTTATTTTTTCTTTTTGAGAAAATATCTCTTTATGGTCCAATATCATTGATAAAAACATTTGATTTGGATAAACAAATATAATTTATTTCGTAAAATAATAATAAATTAAATAAAACAAAAATGTTAGTGGTTTGACTTGGGTCATTAAGTCAAAATTAGCCATTGGCAATATAGCTATTGGAGTCTCTGCACATCCTATTTAACAAGCGAAGCTGGATTGGTTATTCAACTTGTCCTGACGATGAACCACACTGGTTGGTTCGAAAAGCGTCGACAAAAGATGGTTTATGTGATTTCCCCGAAAACTCTCTAAACAAAATTTTAAAAAGTTAAAAAAAAATAATATCTTACTAATTTATTATCTACCCATCTCCAAATCCTTATTTTTTCCTCTTTATTTAATTATACTTAAACTAATCAAAAATACCGAATCCTCTTTTTTTTCCTATATTTAATTATATTTAGTTTATGTAATAATTACTAATTATTTTCCATTATTTAATTATATTTAGATTAATAAAAAATAATAACTACTAAATCATAATTTTTTTTTTTTTTTTTTTTTAAACTAATCAAGAGTAATAACTACTGTAGAGCACTCGGTTTTTTTGACATAACTCTTTATGCCAACTCTGAGTGTGCTGGTCAGCTAAGTTCCGTGCGATCCGCGCAAAAAGATTATACATTGCTCAGTGAAAGTAAGTGAAATAATATTCCATAAATTTTTCGTAATTATAATTTAATTTAGTCTTTAAAAAGTGAATCATAATTCCAAATCAATCCTGTTCTAAACTTTGCATGTGAGCACTGAGACTGTGGATGCCAATTTAGATTCTGTATTTCGGAACGTAATCTATATTTCATTGAGAGATACTTCTTCTATGTTTAATTCCCAACTGAGCGCACTGGAATAAAAATGGCTGTTTTACATAGGCAACATGAATACAATCATGAAGATAGTTTTATTTGTTCGGCCAATGTGTACTCAGATGCAAGCCAATTTCATGACTTTATCTGTACAAGATCGCATAAGATCGACTTGTAAAGATTCCATACTTGAAAAGGAATGCCAGATCCAAAGTTTGCATGTTACAGACAAGCATATAAACTCTTGTACATATGTTCATCTCTTGCAGGATTGTATTCGCAGGAAAGCCTTTGCAGATGGGAAACTAATTCATGCCCACACGCACATGAACGAAAAGGGATCCATTTTGGCAGCAGATAGATATTTGCAGAACACACTAATCAATATGTATGTAGAATGCAGAAGTCTGAAGGATGCTCGCAGAGTATTTGACCAAATGCCCGGTCGCAATGTGGTTTCTTGGACCGCCATGATTGCTGGTTATGCGAAAGAGGGTATTCCTGAGGAGGCATTGAGTTTGTTTCGGCAAATGCAAGGAGAAGGGGTTGAACCCAATCAGTTTACATTTGCAAGTGTCCTTCCCGCGTGCGCAGACATGGCACATCTGGAACAGGGGTTGGAGATTCATCAAAAAATGATAATGAGAGGTGGGTTTCAGTCAAATGTTATTGTAATGACTGCCCTGGTTGATATGTATGCGAAATGCGGCAGAGTTGATCATGCACGCGAAGTGTTTGACAAAATTCCTCAACGAAACTTGATTTCTTGGAATGCTATGCTTTCGGGACTTTTGCGTAATGGGTTTGTTGAAGAAGGAATGAATCTGTTTGAAGAAATGCCTCAAAGGAGTGTCGTGGCATGGACTGCAGTGATTGCAGGATTGGCGCAGAATGGGCATGGTATGGAAGCCCTGAGGCTTTTTCAGCAAATGCAGTTCGATGGAGTGAGGCCAGACTCCAAAACCTTGACTGGTGTTCTTCCGGCATGTGCGAATTTGGGAACTTTGGAACAGGGCAAAGAGATCCATGAAAGAATAATCCGAGATGGATTCCAGTCTGATGTCATTGCAGTGAATGCGTTGATAGACATGTATGCAAAATGTGGGAGCATACAGAAGGCACGTGAATTGTTTGATAAAATGACTAGTCCAGATGCAGTGTCATGGAATGCAATGATTGCGGGATATGCTATGCATGGCAGTGGCAAAGAAGCTCTCAAACTCTTCGAACAAATGAGAATTTCTGGTATAAAGCCGAACCATGTTTCTTTTGTTAGTGTTCTGTCTGCTTGCAGCCATGCTGGTCTAGTGGATGAAGGATACAGACACTTCAATAGCATGGATGAATGCTATCATATTGCACCCTTAAGGGAACACTATTTATGCATGGTTGACATTCTTGGCCGTGCCGGGTACCTAGATGAAGCTCGAGACTTCGTCAACAAAATACCAATACAGCCTGATCCTGTTGCATGGATTTGTTTGCTTGGAGCCTGTAAAACACATAACAACGTAGAGTTAGGGGAAAGTGTAGCGGAACACCTTTTTGAATTGGATCCACACAATGCTGCACCTTATGTGCTTCTCTCAAATATTTATGCCAGGGCTCGCAGGTGGTGTGACATTGAGAAGTTGCGGAAAATGATGAAAGACAGATGCATAAAAAAGAGACCTGGATATAGCTGGATTGAGGTCAATAAACAGGTGCATGCTTTTCTTGTAGGAGACACAACACATCCACAAATACAGGAAATCTACGAAGAGTTGGATAGGTTGTCTCATGAGATGAAGGTGCAAGGGTATGTTCCTGATACACAGTTTGTGTTGAATGATGTCAAAGATGAGGAGAAAGAACAAATTCTTTGCCACCATAGTGAGAAGTTAGCAATTGCATTTGGGCTAATAAATACATCCCCTGGAACAACTCTTCGAGTTGTCAAGAACCTTAGAGTTTGCGGTGATTGCCACTCTGCAACCAAGTACATTTCCAAGATTGTAGGACGAGAAATTGTTGTGAGGGATTCCACCCGATACCATCGTTTCAAAGATGGACATTGTTCTTGTGGGGATTATTGGTAATACTAAGTGCAGCATGCTATAGACATGAGATTGCATTATAGCAAGCTGACGCAAGGTTGTCAATTTTGCATGGGTAGCAAGCGAGTATGACAAATCACCATCTAGTGCCACTATTACTCCATGGAGTGTTATGGACATAACTTGAAATCGGTTTTCTATTTTTTATATCTGAACGAAACTCCCACAGAAACCTGGAATTTGGAAAGAAATGCGAGATCCAAAACTTATAGGGGCCTAACAACAGAGAAAACAACAACAGTGAGTTCAGTACCAACAGTAGCAGTTTAGTAATAACAGTAGATATTCCGGCAATATGAAGCAGTAAAGTCGATAGCTGATTTTAGAGCTCTAACAACAGAAAAGTCCACAAGTGTTTACTAGTAAAAGCACTTGAATACTCAAATCCCACTGTTCATAAAGACTGAAACTTCTTGAGATGGTATGCAATCTGGATACCAAGTCAGACCAAATCCAAAGGGTAGTATGGATGCTGGATATTACTCATGGCTAAAATACTGTCTTACAGATTTTCTGTAATAACAAACCTCCTGGCCAAAATAGTGTCTTACAGAAAATCTGTAATAACAAACCTCCTGGCCAAAATACTGTATTACAGATTTTTTTGTAATGACAAACTTCCTGAATGGCAAGGTGATCTTTTGTGCACCATGCAAGAAGCTAATGATTGACTTATTGTTTTTTCATCCTGTCCATAGAATATCATATTGTTTTTATCCAATGGACCAGATGAAAAAACAACTATGGTGAATAGTATTTGCCACTTTTTAGTCATTCTCTGGGTAAATTTTTTAGTTTATTTTGCTTGAAATCTACCAATAAATTGGGAAGTGGCTTTAAGTTGTTGAGTCTGTATAGTCCAAATGCTCAAGGGATTTCCATAATGTCGAATCTATTTCTAAATTAAAAAATATAATTTAAATAATAAAATATTATAATCTCACTAAAAAATAATAGCATCAAATTTAAATGAAAAAAGCCAAAAATAAATCACCTCGTTAAATTACACTGTTTCTTAAAAAAACACTATTCTAATTCCTAAGTGCCTTTTTATAATGAAAGCTCCCAATTTTTGTTTCATTACCTTTCTGCTGTGAATAATTAAAATCCTTTTTATTAATGAAATCTCCCTCTTTCTGCTTCATTAGCTTTCTCATGTGGATAATTAGACTTTTTATTGACTAACACAAAGTACTGCTGATTGACATAATCAACATAATCAAACTCACCAACTGGCTTTTTCCCTTCATTCGCACCATGTTAATGAGATTGATTGACATAATTACATTGACTGACTTTTTTGGTTAGCTCCCACACTGCTTTTCTTTTTGGGCGTTGTTTATTGAGGTGGTAAATTTTTCTGGACGATAAAAAATATTGAAATTCGGTTATTTTTTTTCAAAAAATTTGGCGGGGAGTGTTTGAATTATGTTGGCGGAAATAGATTCAACACCATCAAAAATTTCTAGGGCACCCAAAATCTTGAAACTTAATGGCTATAACCTGGATTTACAATTTTTTTTATTAGATTTCATCAAAATTTCTATGGTTTTTTTGAGTAAATTTAAAACCCGTTAAACTACGGCTTTCTTTTGTCTGCAAGTACCAATAAACAGTGCTGAAGCTGATTTTCCTGGATTGTAATGTTGCATGCAACACTTTTGGCTCTTTCCATGTAGCATGGGATAGATGCTCCCAGCTCCTTTGTATGTACTTGCTCGTGTTGTTCTTGGTGTTTGAATGCAGAAGTTGATCACTGAGCTAAATTCGGCTTTACATCATCTTTATTTTTTGCTTTGGAGTTTGACTTTTGAATAGCACAATTTGAAATATAGATTTTTGTTTTACATGATTTAGGCAACTCAATGTCAAATATAGCTTTTTGTTCTTCATGATTTAGGTGGTGCAATGTCAAATATATGTTAAAATTGGCAATTAAGGCCAAACTCCATGTGAGTTACCTTATTTATGGCTGCTGATATTTTTCATAGATTCCTCTTGTCGAGAGGTGTAGGACTGATCTAAAGATCATCTGCTTCCGACGAGTATTTATGGAGATATGAATTTATTTCTAATTACCTGACAAATTGTCAAGGTCGGCCAGCAGCTAAGTGTGTGGCACACATGCCTAGCGTTTCATATAAATAGAAGAGATGTTGAGTCATTTGCAACTCATCTCATCACTCATCTTCTCTCTCTCCTATGCATTAGATGAGCCTCTCTCTCTCTCACACGTGTGGCTGAAAAAGGAAGACACAGATTTTTGATTAGCGCTGTGTTGACCATGTTTGACCAAGGCTGCAGGGAGGTACTTTGATCAGCGTTGACCAGCGTGAACTCCTCTTTGACTGCAGATTATGTGTGGTTGCTTCTCTTTGGCAAGCCACAAATTTTGGGACGCAAACCGAGGTGATCTGACCTCAGGTTTGACCAGCATTGACTGTCAAAAGGTTGATAACAGATATGTCTAGCATTGACTGAAGTATTACTATAATTTCAAACTGTTTTGGGTTGACTCTTCTTGTTGTTGGAGGCCAAGTTGACTAGGATATTGACCAAGTTGATTGGAGGTCAAATTTGACTTGTTTGACCAGCTTTGACTTCACTGGTTAGGGTTTTGCTACCGCTGTTATAAAATTTCAGAATGCTGCGTTGTACTATTTCTCTTTGTTGAACTCTATGTCACATGGTTCGAGTTCGAATTTGAGTTCGACAACGATTAAGTTCGATTCGAATTCGAATTTTCCGATCAGGTTCGAATGAAGTTCGGCATTAGGTTCGACTATACATATTTTTCAATATATATATATATATATATATGACCTCGGTCTAATGGAGCAGGAATAACCTTGTATAATGGATGTTGCAAAGATTGAAGGATTAGACATTCTCGACATATTTGTTTTAGTATACAAATCTACCTAGACATATCACAATTGCACAGCTAGTGATCTCGACATACCTGTGAGGATCTCAGCTAAATGGAGAAGCAAAGATCTAGGACAAAGGCACAGTGTCAACGGATCTTGTATAGCAGTTTTGGCATCAAGGCCTCGATGATACTCTTGTAGAAGTCTAGACTCTAGACAAAGAACAACAGTGATAGAACCTCTCTCTCGGCCTAATAAGATTGATGTTAGACGTTGTCTCAATCACACACACACACACACACACATATATATATATACTACAATTGTGGCACAGTAACAAAGTCGCAGAAATGATCATTCTCGGAGGATACAATCCCTGCATAACAAAGAGCCACAGTAACGATTACAGTGTCGGAATAAATGAGACAGTAAGGACCTCAATATAGTGAGGAATAGTATCTCATCTCAGTGGATCTATTTCTTAACAGTCAATGCATATATATATGTAATGGAAAGATCTTCAGATCCCTCACTATCTTTACATGATCTCACTGTCTCGATGTAAGAAAGATCACAATGATCCTGCAGTCATGGAATACACTCTCGCATGATCACAGTCAACATGATAGTCTAGAGTACAGTGATGAAGGTAGGATAAAATAACTATCATAATGAAGTTCTCAGTGCATCATTAAAAAAATTGAACCTTAAAAAATTCATTAAAATTCGCCTTCAGGTTCGTTGAGGTTCGACTTGAGGTTTGAATTTCAAGTTCGGCGAACCTGAACGAATTTCAAATTTATTTATTTATTTATTTATTTTATTTATTTATTTATTATTTATTTTTTTTTGTCAGGTTTGCTGAATTTCGAACCTGAACCTTCAGGTTCGCCGAACCCTGTGACATAGGTTGAACTATTGAAGATAAAAGAAAATTTGATCAAAGGGTTTCCTCGAATTGGGGTTTGTCCTTGGCTAGCCGCCACATCTTGTGTTTCTTGTCTTGACTTGTTTTCTGTCGATCATTTAATGTTCTATCTGCATTTTACTTTATGTTGTGATTGCTAATCAATGGTTAATAAGAAGAAAATAAGTAAACTGCTCTAAGCATAGAACATACCACTCTAAGCATAGAACATATCATAATTTAACATGGAATCAGAGCTGAGATGAAGACAAAGCCCGAGCAAGAGCAAGAGCAATCATCGAAGGCTGTTAAAGCTATCTTAAAGAAGTCATGGGGTCCTCAACACACTTCCCTGTTGAAGACAAACTCTATGAGAAGTATGACTATCACGGGTGCAAGATGTCTCTCGATCTAACATTAGAAGAGCAAGAAGTGTTGGACCATGTGAGAGGTAGGATTGTTGAGCCTCCATCAAATGCATCCGCTGCTGCTAGGAAAAAATGGACCAAAGAAGAAGTCAAAGCAAGGAAGATCATCCGGGACTCTATCGACAAGCGCCTGGTGGCCTATGTTTATGAGTTGACCACCTCCAAGGAATATCTACGATAGACTAGTGAGTTTATTTAACGTTAATGATGCAAATCAAGTTTTGTTCCTTAGAAATAAGCTGAAGGAAATTAAGAAGGGCAAAGATGAGAGTATGCAAGCATATTTCTTAAGGATCACTGAGATCAAGAACGATCTCCTATCTATTGGGGCAATAATTCCTGATAGGGAAATAACACTCACAACTCTTGGAGGACTGCCACTTGAATGGTATATATTCAGGACTACTCTTCTCAACAATAACGTAATTCCTGGATTTGAGGAATTGATGACCAGATGCATTCAAGAAGAAACAAGGATGGAAGAGCAAGAAATGTTCGTACTTAAAGGTCATTCCTGTGCCTTTTCTTCTCATGCTAAAAGAAGAAACAATTTGGGGCTAAATTCAAAGGAAAGGTTGGATTGAAGGGTGGAAGAAAAGGACGATGTTACAATTGCAATAAAATGGGCCACTATGCGAGGGAGTGCCCTGATAAAAGGGACTCACACTGGGACGATGATCAAAATCACTCTCAAGGAAATCAAAGGAATGGCAGGTCAAATAGCAGAGGTAAAAGAAATGCCAAAAATTAAGAGGAAAACCCTTCAAGAAGGCAAGAAACTCCAAGTATGAATCTAACATTGTTAACAATAAGCAAGGTGAATATTATCTACCAACGGCTCTCTCTACTACTGCTCCCTCAGACTCGCTGGGAAATTGGCTTATTGATAGTGGTGCCTCAAGGCACTTCACTAGTTACAAAGAAGCTCTCTTTAATCTAGTAGAGAAGGAGACCAACCTGGAAATTGTTCTTGGGGACAATTCAAAATATCCTGTGAAAGGCGTACGGAATGTAACTCATCAATTGAATCAGGGAAATACAATCCATTTATAAGATGTATTATATGTACCTAATCTCAAAAAGACCGTGGTGTCCATTTCAGCAATGGAAAACAAAGGCTACAAGGTGGCCTTCTGTGATGGCAAGGTACGTGTATGGAAAAAGAACGTTAAAGATGCTTTCACTCTTGGGTTTCGAGTTGATTCATTATATCAGGTCAGAGGAAGTCCGATGGGTGTCATGTCTTGTGACACATCTCTTCAGTCCGAACTATGGCATCGACGGTTTGCTCACCTTCATTATAAAGCTCTATTCGATGTGAGAAAATGGTGACCGAGATGCCTGAGTTCAGATTAGAGCAAGAAGGTGTATGTCCAGGATGTGCTGAAGGAAAGCTCAAAAGGGGACTATTCCCTTCAAGCCAAAGCAAGACCTCCGATATATTGCAGTTGGTTCACTCAGACATATCCGATATGATGCATGTGAACTTCTTGGGAGGATATTTATATTACCTCACTTTTATATATGATTATTTTTGCAAGACTTGGATATACTTCTTGAAAAAGAAGGATGAAGTGTTCTTTTGGTTTCGGCACTTCAAAGCCTTGATTGAGAATCAAACCAAAAAGAAGATCAATATCTTAAGGACTGATAATGGGATTGAATATGAATCTAATGAGTTTCATGACTTTTGCAAAGACGCTGGCATTAAGAGGGAGACTACTACACCATATACTCTTGAGCATAATGGTGTGGCGGAAAGGAAGAACCGTAGTACCATTGTGGAAGCTGTCTGTGCTATGCTCCATGATCAAAGACTTCTGAAGTTTCTATGGGTTGAAGTTGCAAATACTGTTGTATATGTACAAAACTGATGCCCTCATCAAGCATTGGGTTTCAAGACTCCCGAAGAGATGTTCACTGGTAAGAAACCTGACATATCTCATTTTAGCATTTTTGGAAGTCCTGTATATTTTCATGTGCCGAAGGAGAAAATAAATAAACTGGGTGCATCTGGAAAGAAAAGAATCTTCATGGGCTATAACGAAAATACTAAGGGCTATAGAATCTATGTGGCTGGTCAAAGGGAAGTCGAAATTAGCCATGACGTCACCTTTGATGAAGATATGGCTCTTAGCAAAGTAGACAATCTTCCTACTCTAAGAGGATCCTAAGAAGCTGACACCAGGGAATCGAAGGAAAAGGAAGATGAGACGATGCCTGATGTGGAACAAGCTGTGGATCCTATTGATCCTCCTTTGCAAGAGCCTTCCTCTTCTAGGAAGAGGCCTTCATGGCTTAGGGGGACACTTGATGATGCTGAAGGACACATTGCACCCAGAGGAACCTTCCATGAAAGTAAGAAGCCGAATAGGTATCAGGGATACCTGATCATCACGAGCACAATCATCCAAAATGAACCTTCGTCATTCACAGAAGCTGTCAAACATCAAGTATGGAAGGATGCTATGATTGAGTAATATGAGTCCATCATGAAAAAGGATGTTTGGGATGTGGTCCCCAGACCTTAGGACAAAGCAGTGGTCACTTCGAAATGGATTTACAAGATAAAGCATGCAATTGATGGAAGTGCGGAAAAGTATAAGGCTCGTTTTGTCGCTCGTGGCTTCTCTCAGAAGGAAGGTATAGATTATGACGAGATATTTGCACATGTTGCCTAATATACCACCATCTGCTCGATCATAGCCCTTGCTGCTTCACAAGGATGGGACCTATATCAAATGGATGTCAAGACTGCATTCTTGCATGGTTCAGTCAAAGAGGAAGTCTATGTGGAGCAACCTGAAGGACTTGAGATTCATGATCGAGAATCTCATGTGTGCAGGTTGAAGAAGGCCCTCTATGGGCTGAAGCAAGCACCTCGAGCGTGGTATGAAAGATCAATAACTACTTGATGAAGTTGGGTTTCACTAGGAGTGAAGCCGACCCTAACCTTTACTTTAAGTTTGAAGATGACAATCCTCTCATACCAATGCTGTACGTTGACGACCTCTTTCTAACAGGGGCAGACCCTCTCATTCACAAATGTAAGAGTGAGTTGGCTTTTGAGTTTGAGATGAAGGACCTAGGAATAATGCACTATTTCCTAGGACTAGAAGTCTGGCAGAAGCCAGGGGAGATTTTCCTATCGCAAGGAAAATATGTGGTGAAGATATTGGAGAGATTTAGCATGGTGCAAGCCCGTAACTACCCCGATGGAGCTTGACTTCAAGAAGTTAAGTGGTAGTGCTGCCGGACCTGTTTTATGAAATGTTATCTAGTATCGCCAACTTATCGGAGCATTGATGTTCTTGGTGAACTCCCGTCCGGATATATGCTTTGCAGTCAACACATTGAGGCAACATATGGTTGAGCCTCACCACTCACATTGGATTGGTGCCAAGAATCTGTTGAGATATCTTCATGGCATGATCACTCATGGGTTGAGATACACTGTCAGAAATGTGAAACTACTTGGATATACCGATGCTGACTGGGCAGGCAGTGTGGTGGACCGAAAGAGCACTTCAGGGTGCTATTTCTCTTTGGGATTTGCCTCAATATCCTGGATGAGCAGGAAGCAGAAGTTGGTGGCTTTGAGCACCGCTAAGGCATAGTACATTGCTGCTAGTATGGCCTCCTGTGAGGCAGTTTGGTTGCGAAACCTCTTCAGTGAGATGTTTGGATTACATTGGGTACCACTGTGATCTTGTGTGACAACTAGAGTGGGATTCGTTTATCATAGAATTCCGTATTCCATGTTCGCTTCAAGCATATCAATATCAGGTACCACTATATTCGAGATATGGTGCAGCGGGGATGATCTAGGTGGTTTTAGAGACACACAGAGGACAAAGAGGACTAAGGAAATCTCAAAAATCAAAGTGTTTGGATTATGCTCAAACCAGGACTAGAGTGTAGATCTTGTTGTCTTGATCATGGTGGTGCGAACGGTTCGTCAATCCGAGTCCGGATGAAGGAGATAGAGGCAGTCAAAGTTGGGTTGACTTTTTGATGACTAGGCAGGTTTAACGAGGACACAATTTGCACTTTTCCGGCGGATGAAATCCGGTGACTCCGGTTAGATTCTGGGCAAAATTGTGGCCTCGTTAAAAAGACTCCTATGCCTTAAAAACAAAATTTTTAAAAATGGCATATTGTTTTTATAAAACAAAAAAAAATGTAAAAAAAGGGGGTGGGGGCCACCAAACCCGCCACGCCCCCAACCTTCATAACACCATATATAAATAATGGTGGAGGGGTCGGCCACGACCCCCGGCTGTCTCCCACGAAACAAGCAACCAAATAGATGTGGGCGGCCATGACCCTGCCACCCCACAACTCACACCCAACAACATGCATTAATATATATAGTGGGTGGTGGGCCAGCCCTTAGGGCACGGACCCAACCATGCCCAACATGCAACCTAATGCATGGAACCGGCAAAGGCAGGTATGGTGCGCGGCCGCCCAAGGCCGGCCTGACCCAACCATTAAATGTTAATTTAAAAAAAAATCGTTGTAATGTATAAAAAAAGGAGGCGAGGTTGACCACCCGACCTACTCCATACTAACCGAGAGCCTTAACCAACTCAGTGAACAGCTCACTTGGGAAAATCCGCTAGTGAAATTTTATTTAAACACAGTTTGTCAGTGCGCCCAGGGGAGGAAAGCAGTGCACGCAGTTTGAGGCAGAATTTTATAGGAGGGGCGAAATTTCACTTGGTCAGAATTTGACAAATTTTATATGGTTTCAGCACTTTTTGATGCCACAAATGCCATGGCGCTATCCATTTCTCCATTAGAGTTCTGCATTTTTCGGTCATTTTTCACTATGCAGGTGGAACCATGATCATTGCAAAACAGGGAGCGGACCCATGATCCTTGAAATTTTCTTGAGGAGGTAATTTTTCTCCATGTCGGAATATAGTCAAGTTTACAGTGGTTTTTCATGGTTTTCCGTAGGGATCGCAATGGCGAGGTCAGATTTTCTTTTGGAGTTGCATATTTCCAGTCCATCCATGAAGAAAAATCTTTGAGGACTATAAGGGGAATCTAAAAGATTCCTTGAGCCCTAGATTCTCAACTTCTCAGAATTCAGATTTTGGATAGTCGATTTTGCACTATTTGACGCCACAAATTTGATGATGTATTCAGATTTTTCATTTGCTCATTCTATTCTTCAGCCTTTTTTCTAAGTGGAATGCAAGTGTCAGCATTCATGTGCGAGAAGCCATTTCCATGCAATTGATGTTGTGAGATTGATGGTCTAAGCAGCTTCAATAGTTTGACATCCACTTCTTCAGATGGCCCCTGGTTGTGAGGTATATGCAGTGTGTTCATGTACTTATTTTTCTATGCATTGTGCTGCACAGATCCCTGTTTGATGTTGATGAGAGATCTTGTTTATTACTTGTTTTCATGATTCTCGCTTGATGTGATGCGGAATCGTCTATGTGATATTACTTGCTTGTCAAGATTCGTCATGTTATGTTTTGAGATCCCTTTGCCGTCATGTTGATGGGATACTTATGTTGTCGCCATGTATGTTTTGCATTGAGATCCCTTTTATGCCATGTTGGCAGGATGCTCATCATGTATGAGTTTGTGTCATACTGATAGGAGTCTTTTGATTGAGAGTTCATGTAGTAGAACATCTCTTGGCACCACTCCTGCGTGAGGGAATTTTCCTTGTATGATTGCGATATCATTTCTATGTACATCATCACTATTAACAACACTTAATGCAGCGGCTTACACCATCTTGACACCGGGGCTCGGAGACGTAGTCCCTCTTGGACGAACTCCGTTATCAACGGCTTATGTTTTTATGTTGCTGATGATTGTCTTGTTTTTATTCTTTACAACATGCACATGTATTCAGTTATGTTCTTTTAAAAATGCAATTTAACACATCACGAAAGTAAAAGGTCTTGGAAGGGTCCTTGTCACACTCGAACCTGCATCAGAGGAGCAATAAGGCTCCAACATATCGGTACAAATGAACAGGTCGCCGACATTTTGACAAAGCCCCTGGGAAAGGTCAAATTCTTGACTTTTAGAAAATGACTTGGTGTCATTCGAAGACCCTCTTATGAGGGTCGAGTATGATGTATTGAGCTCTAGGAGCTCTAGGGGGGTGCGGGGTACTTCTTGGAGCGACATGTGACCACAGGGCGACTCACCATCCCCTGGTGGTGCACTATGTACAGGGTGAAAGATTCAACCTTCCTCTTTGACACCCCGTGGGGACTGTGGAACATGGTGATTAGTTCTCCTATGGGCTAGGATGATTAGTTCTCCATGGCGATTGTGGAACAAGATGATTAGTTCTCTGTGGTGTCTATTGGATAGGATGATTCGTTCTCATGTGGACATGATGATTAGTTCTCCTGTCGAGGCACCCCACCCATGCAGTATAAGACTCATGGGAAGTACCTCTCATCTGATTAATGAGCAGGGAAATGAGGTTAGGGACCATAGTAGTACTATCGATGGACACATCATTGTATCTACTGTACTCCCTATGCTAGGACGACCTCCATTGATCTGGGATCAATGATACTGATCTGGGATCAGTGAAAGTGTTATGACACACTCTGAGACTAACTTCGGGTCAGTGGAGGATGGTATGATACATCCTCAATCATTTCTTCTTCTTCATAGTTCGAGCAGAGCAGAGCAGGACCCCCCTGTGCATGGAAAAGCATTTGATGGCTAGGATAGTAGCGGCGGACAGAGGGATTGCAGATGGAGTTCTCCCTAGTTGAGAGGGAGTGTTAAAATTGGCAACTAGGGCCAAACTCCATGTGGGTCACTTTATTTATGGCTGCTGATTTTTTTTTTTTTAAGATTCCTCTCGTCGAGAGGTGTAGGATTGATCTAAAGATCATCTGATTCCGACGAGTATTTATGGAGATATGAATTTATTTCTAATTACTTGACAAATTGTCAAGGTCGGCCAACAATGAAGTGTGTGGCACACATGCCCAACGTTTCATATAAATAGAAGAGAGGTTGAGTCATTTTCAACTCATCTCATCACTCATCTTCTCTCTCTCCTATGCATTAGATGAGCCTCTCTCTCTCACACGTGTGGCTGAAAAAGGAAGATAGATTTCTTATTAGGGTTGTGTTGACTAAGTTTGACCAAGCCTGTAGGAAGGTACTTTGACCAGCGTTGACCAATGTGGACTCTTCTTTGACTGCGGATTAGGTGTGGCTACTTCTCCTTGGCATGCTGCAAATTTTGGCACGCAAACCGAGGTGATCTGAGCTCAGGTTTGACCAGTGTTGATTGTCAAAAGGTTGACAACAGATCTGTCTAGCATTGACTGAAGTTTGACTGTAATTTCAGATTGTTTTGGGTTTATTCTTCTTGCTGTTAGAGACCAAATTGACTAGGATATTGACCAAGCTGATTGGAGGTCAAATCTGACTTGTTTGACCAGCTTTGACTTTGTTGGTTAGGGTTTCGCTGCCGCTGTTATAAAATTTTAGAATTCTGCTTTGTACTATTTCTCTCTGTTGAACTATTGAAGATAAAAAAAAATTTGATCAAAGGGTTTCCACGCATTGGGGTTTGTCCCTAGCTAGCCGCCACATCTTGTGTTTCTTGTCTTGGCTTGTTTTCTATCAATCATTTAATGTTCTATCTGCATTTTACTTTATGTTGTGATTGCTAATCAGTGGCTAATAAGAAGAAAATAAGTAAATTGCTCTAAGCATAAAATATACCATAATTTAACAATATAGCTGCATGTTCTTCAGGATTTAGGTGGCTCAATGTGAAATATACCTCCCGTTCTTCAGGATTTAGGCGGCTGATGGTTTACATGTTTCTCATGTTTTAGAATATTTTTTTATCATTGACCACCTTATTTAAATCATAAGCATTGCTCTAGTTTTGGTAATCAAGTAGGTATCCACCTTTTAGGTGAAATATAGAGTTGATAAAAGCAATGGTAGTTTGTGCTATCACAAAATCTTTTATCTTAGTATAAAGTATTCACGATGTGTAAAAACTAGTGGAGCATTAGAAATGTTGCCACTATCACCTAAGCAACAACTTCCCTTGTTTTAGTGAAGGATAAGTTCAACACAAGAGAGGTTTCCCTACTAAGTGTTAGGGTTCTTAGGACAAGACACAATCAAGTCTAAGGTTTCCTAAGTAGCTTTCGAATTTACTATTAATTTAAAATACCAAACAACTTATGGATTAGACGGTTACGAGAAGTAAATTGCATATTTGGTTTCATTTTCTTTAAATTTTGTTGGATGCCTAATTCGTTAGGGTTATGGTACAATTACTAAAAGTCCTAGAAACCTTGGAAGTTGAATCCAACGATCAAGATGTTGTATTTATATGTATATCATCTTTAATGAAATTAAAATTCACACTAATTCTTTGATTCTAGTTGCACATTCCAACAGTGGTATCAGAGAGGGCCAGGCCTGGGCACTTTTCAGAGCATGTTAGCTCTGTACATCTACCATTGCTTTACTCTACATGGTTTACAGAAAGCCCCCTCCCTTCTAAGTGTCGTTGAATGTTTCTCTTCGACATTGGTCTACTTTCTAGAGTCACTATTACAACTCTGGTATTGATCGAGGTGGATATTGGTGGCCACCTGCCTATTCCACTTGGACCCCCAACATTGTTTCCTTTC
The DNA here is from genome assembly GCA_000404065.3 of Pinus taeda. Taxonomy (NCBI): domain Eukaryota; kingdom Viridiplantae; phylum Streptophyta; class Pinopsida; order Pinales; family Pinaceae; genus Pinus; species Pinus taeda. The sequence goes on along the minus strand of APFE031501685.1, from coordinate 37,217 downwards.
AGTGTCCTAATTTCCAACACAGTTTCCTATTTTGGGAGTTTTCTATTTTTGACGAATTTTCGGGTTTTAAAATTCTGGAGCCGTTTTGAGGTCCTAAACGACATTTTTTTGGGAAAAAAGGGAAATTTATAGCTTGCAACAAAGATTCGCAGTCGAAAGTTGTTGCGTTTTGATAAAATTTTCTAATGAGTTATAGCGCGTGTCAAACAAAGATCGTATGCCAACTTTACAACCCTTGGACGTTGATGTTCCAACTAACCCCATGGGGGCCCATAAGCTTTTGGTGCTTCATCTCCTAGGGTTAGGTTTTTGGATGTTTAGGGTTTTCCATTATTTCTTGATAATAAAAAGGCCTGAGAGCTTCATTGTAACTCAGTTCAAAAGGCATGTAATTGATACATCTTTTCTTAGAGATAAGCTATCATCCCCTGAACTAGTTTGTTTCTCTTATGTATGTAAACAATTTTCTACACTTGTTATTTATTAATTGAAGTTTTGTTTCGTTGTATCTCTATGTTCTTACCTAAATCTGTATTTCATTTTGTTTCTTCATAAGTCCGAATCGGTAGTATTAGAGTAGTCTACTCTTTCTTTGTTCTTTTGTGCATGTTTCCAATGAAGTTGGGGTATAAGGAGTTGAGACTTGAACCCTTGCAAATTAAACCTTGTTGACCCCGACAACTTCCCATGGCGGAAGAAAAGAAAGATGAAGGAGAAGAAGATCCTTTCAAAATGTTGCTTGAAGAGGCCCTCGAGCGACAAAAGAAAAAGATGATGGATAATTTTCCCCAGATCCTTTGGCGGGTATCAACAGGAAAATCATCTTCATCTAACAGTCACTTCGGGGGCACCACCCCCGTTAAGGTACAAGTTAACTGTGACATTCCTATATTTGAAGGCCAGATAGATACAAATGCCCTAGATACATGGTTAAATCTGCTGGAAGGATATTTCTCGGTCCATAATTTTTCCAAAAGGGAAAATTTTGCTTTTGCACCCCTTAAAGCTACCCCCATGTCAAGGACTAATGGGAAACTTACTATGAGCAAAGGGACGAGGAGGAACCCTCACTATTTTTAGCCTCACCTTCTTGGAATTCTTTTTGAGATGCCTTAAAGGAATAATATTACCCTGTCGGGAGCTATGAAGATAAGTACATAAAATGGACCACACTACGATAGGAAAAGGACCAAGACGTGCCAGAGTTCTCAGAGATTTTCCATACCGTACGCACGAAGTTGGGTATCCAGGATTTTGTGTGATATTTGGTACAAAAGTACCATGGATTTCTGCACAAATACATCCAGGCATAAATGGAGTTCCTGTACATCTCTTCGCTTGGTGCAACGCACTGATATGCTGTTAAGATCGGGCAAAATTTTAAGCAGAAGAAGCGAGACTTTGGATTTGTGAATCTAAAGCACGAAAAATACACCTTCAATCAACAGAACAAAGGACAAGGTCAAGGTGGAGTGGCCCAAGACAACCCATCAAAGCCACAAGCAAAGAATAACACCACAAAGATGAAGAATGACACAGGATAGTGGTGTCAGTTCCACAAGAACCCCACCCACAACACAAATGAGTGTCGTGCCAAGCAGTCACTGGTGATTGCGCCAAAAACTTCAAATTTTGATGCATGTTTCGACTCTGAACCAAAAATTGACAAGGAGAAGTAGATTATTGACGCAGAATCCAGTGCCACCATTGCCACCACTAAGGTCTAGAAGGTTGAGCCTAAATATCTAAAGGAGGGGGAGTGTCTCTTCCACTCATAGATGTGTGTGAAGGGTTCTCCAGTGTAGTTCATTCTCAACAGTGGGAGCCAAAAGAACCTCATCACAACAAAGGTCGTTAAGCAGTTGGGCTTGCTGACCACACTACACCCGCAACCATACACCTTTATGTAGCTCCACCAAGTACAAGATCTCTGCGTCATCTAGTAGTGCCACCTTACCTACAACATCAAGCCCTTTGCAGACGAGATATTGTGTGATGTTGCTCCTTTTGAAGTTTTTGATGTTTTATTAGGCCAACTATACTTTTGGAAGTGTCATGTTGTGTATGAGCCCAAACTTGGCACTGTGATTATTACTTTGGGCATAAAACTATACAAGATACTAAAGGTAGCCTTGCCTACCACCGTTTATTTGATCTCTGCTAAGCAATGTAGTAAGATCATCACTTGTAACGAGAAATTTTTTTTCTTTCATATTCACTCTCTAAGTAAAGGGAAGGTCGTGGCCACATCCATGACCCACATAAAGGGTTCCTCCGCGCAACAGAAGCAATTTGATAAGGTCGTGTAAGAGTATAGGTACATCTTCTCTTCACCCATAGGGGTACCCTTGCACTGTCTAGTCAAGCATTCGATTGATCTGACTCCCAGGACCCCTCTACCCAATGGGACAATATATTGTCGCTCTCTTATGGAAAACGAGGAAATTAAGCGGTAGATCAAGCTCCTACAAAAAGGGCACATTCGACCAAGTTCCTCACCTTGCGGGAGCCCAATTGTACTCGTACAGAAGAAGGATGAGATCTGAGGACTCTATGATGATTATCAGGCACTATATATGATCATAGTCAGAAACAGGTACCTGATCCCACAGATTGATGACCTTCTTGACGAACTCAAGGGAGCCAAGTACTCCAGCAAGATTGATTTAAAGTCTGGCTATCATCAAGTTCCAATAAAACCCATATATGTATGGAAGACCGCCTTCAAATCCAAGGAGGGCCTTTTTGAGTGGTTGTATATCTGGATGACATCCTCATCTTTAGCAAGAGTTGGGCAGAGCACTTGCAACATTTTCAACAGGTCCTTCAAACCCTATGAAAATACCAACTATATGTTAACTTGGAGAAATGCTCTTTTGGTATGAACCGGGTCCAATATTTGGGCTAGATCATTGATGAACAAGGTGTGAATGTGGATTCGACTAAGATCCAAGTCATCTGGGATTGGCCAACCCCAATAACTCTAATAGAGCCTCGCAACATTTTGGGCCTTGCTAATTTTTTTTGAAGGTTCATGTTGGGATTCTCTCATATCACTTGTCCTTTGAGTCAATTTACCAAGGGCAAATCGAAAGTAATTTTTTTTGGGTCCAAGTCCCAACATAAGGCATTCATTGAACTGGAACACTGTCTTTCCTTTGCACCAATACTCACATTGCCAGACTTGAAACAACCATTTGAAATTGAAACAAATGCCTCTGACTATGCTATTGGTGTAGTTCTCACTTAACAAGGGTGTCTAGTGGCCTATCACATTGAGACACTCTTCGATATGATTCAGAAATACCCCATCTACGATAAGATGTATTTCATTCTGTAAGCTTTCCGACAATGGGAATATTACATTATGGGGAAGGAGATGATCATCCACACAAATCACTGACCTCTTCAGTTTACATAGACACAAGGGAAGTTCTAGAATGGTCGTCATAAAAAATGGTCCACATATCTGTAACAATTTCATTTAAATATTAAATATAAGAAGAGAAACACCAATAATGTTGCATATGGCTCAATCGACCCTCAATTGTGGCACTAATCATTGTTCTCAACTCTTGTGGGCACGATACTTTTGGATGACCACAATTGTACAAAAATGATCCAAAATTCGCCACCACACACTAAATGATGATGGATGGAAAGCAAGTACTAGAGTTCCACCTCCAGGACACACTGTAATGCTACCTAGGGCACCTTTGTGTTCCTTCAAAAGAAGGTGCCAAGATAATTTGGGATACACACTACAATTGGCTCACAAGACATTTTGTTCAGGAGAAAACAATGAAAATACTACAAAAGTATTTATATTCACTCAAACTCCAACAGGATGTTGGAAGATATATTAGATCTTGCACTACCTGTGCCATCACCAAACCAACCATTAAGAAGCAAGGCTTGTACACTCCTTTGCATACTCCTAGCAAACCTTGGGAGTCCATCTGCATGGATTATATCTCTGGTATTTCTTCTACCAAGCATAGTAATGACTGTGTATTTGTGATTGTTAATAGATTTTTTAAGATGGCTATATTGGATGCTTGCAAGAAGAGTTTCACAACAAATGACACTGCCAAACTCTTTTTTGAACAAGTGTGGGTACATTTTTGGATCCCATAAACCATTATATTAGTTCGAGACAACATGTCCCTCAACACATGCTGGTCGAACCTCTACTCACTATTAGACACCAAGCTCACCAAGTCGACTATATTTTATCCCAAGACTGATGGCTAGACAAAGGTCATCAATAAGATGATAGTTCACATACTACACATGTACAACTCCAAGCATCCATGAACATGGGATGAGAGTCTTCCCTATGTACAACACAACTATAATAGAGATCTCCATAGCTTGACTGAACACAACCCCGTTCAAGTGGGCCTCAGATTTCAAGAATTGGGCCCGATTGATGTTGCCATGCCTCTTGTAACTACATGGACCGAATCTTCACATGTACAGTTCGAAGTTGATAAAGCCACAAGGTTTATTGAATGCATCCAACACATCCGCTAGTAGGTTCACGACATCCTGGATAAAGCTAATGCCAAGTATAAACAACATCATGATCAACATTGGGTGCCACATAAAGTTTCAAGTGGGTGACAAGGTATGGTTGCATCTACAGAAGGAACGCATTGTCAGATCCCATGAAAAGCTTCGATCACTTCGATATGCACCTTAAAACATCACTAAGGTCGTGGGTGACTACTTTCGAGCTAAATATCCTTCTATTCCTTGCCCTGCACCCCGTATTCAATGTGGACCGCCTTTGGCCATACTTTCCACCATTGTTGGACACATCAGACATTGTTGAGTAGCTGACACCAACAGAGCTCAATCCAGATGGCATTGAAGAGACCACAACTGATCGAATCATGGACACATAGGGTAAAAACTGTAAGACCCTCCTCCCACATCTACCCAAGTAACCGACCAAACGAGGCAAACATGTGATGAAAAGTTACTATGATATGATTCAACTCCCTATGTGTCAGTTAAGGAAGTAGAACTGACATAACACATCATACAAACCTTCCACATCAACAAGAGAACTCCTAGGAGCCATCCCAACCAATCACATAACCATCCCCTAAGACCAACTGAAGCTTTAGTGCATCAAACCCCTGGACGCTCCTTTCATATGGACCAGGGTGCATCTAAGAGGCTCCAAAAGATCCCACAACAAGGGAAAGGGAGCTTATGGAGACTTTTTTCCCTAATGTTATGCCTGCGATTCCAAGTTTTGTGCCACATTTTTAGGCTCAAATCCCAGGTCATTGCCCATAACTCAATGACACCTTCAGAAATGAAATTTCACAACGGAACAAAGATACATTTGAAAAACATCAACAATGACTAAACTGGACCCCTACTAGCCATGACAGACATTTCGTCAAACATGTTACAAACATGAAAACTATAGGTCTTAACAATAAAACTGAGCATATGAGTCTCATACGTATCTGAGAATTGCTAAGAAGCATTGATGCCTTAACACATTAGTTGCAATTTCATCTATTAGGCCATAGATACATTGTTCATTCATTTACAAGTAAAAGCATGATGAGAGCCATGCATAACCACTGTCATAATACATGTTCATAACCAACATAATAACAACATAAATACCAAGGAAACAACAACCATATAATCCATATACAAACCAATATAATACTCATGGATTAACAAGGAGAAATAACCTAATATTAATGATGCAAAGGCCAACCAGGTTTGGGACTTCCATGAACCACTCGACCATAGACATGGCTGAGTCAAATCTCTCTTCAACAAGTCATCCTCATGTCATATTCCAAGCATGAATGTGGGATCTCATGGAAAAATCCATCAATAAATCGAACTAGGGCTTTCAGAGGTCAAACCACCTCAACCCATGAATCAATGATTCCACTTCACGGTCAGACATCCAAAACTATCACTAGATTGGTATCTACCCAAGCTGTCCAGGGCTCCAGAGCGTTTGTTCCAACCAAGGCTTCAAGGACTAGTAACTCAACCCACAGCTGTCGCTGGGCTTCCAGAGAGTTTGTCCAACCAGGGCTTCCAAGACTAGTAATTCAACCCACCAAGGGCTTCTAGAGCATTTGTCCAACCAAGGCTTCTAGGACTAGTAACTCAACCCAAGCTGTTACAGGGCTTCCAGAGCGTTTGTCCAACTAGAACATCCAGAAACTAGTAACTCAACCCAAGCTAAAGGAAACATGAGAATCAACCAGAAAAAAACAAAGAAATGAACCCACAACACCATGGTTATCCCAGAAATGGTAGGCTAGGCAAATCCACTATCAATCCAGGAAATCCTCCATGCCAATGACAGATCATGATCAATAAACCACATACATATGTCATGCATGCCAAAACTAGTGAGGAAAACATACATGCAACTCGGTACCTGCAAGAAAAACTGTTGTAACTATTGATCTTGATGTCCTCTTCCGCTTTCCTGCTCTTCCTTTGCCTTCTTGTTTCAAGCATCCAAGTATGCCACACTCTCCAAGACTGCTCCAAGAAAACTCTAAGTGTCCAAGAATATGAAAGAGAGAGAATAGAGGAGTTCCAAAACTGAACTGACAAAATGTTACACTTACCAAACTTGAGGAAAAGCTTGCCAACTGATCCTCAGAAGCCTTTTTATCAATGAGGCCTCTTTTTTCTCCAATTTCCATTATTTTCCTTCATTTTCCTCCTCACATGCAACCTGTGACCTTTCACCTTCCTTTTCTCCTAATTTCCATTATTTTTATAAATATATGTCCCCAAAATGTCATTTTTCCTTTCCAAAGCTTTTTCCATTGCCTTTGCCAAATTCATTTAGCCATAATAACCGAAATGAACACCCACTAGGATGTTTTACACACCATTCAACTTGGAATACGTGTCCCAAGACTGTGGTTTTATATATATTTTACATGAATTTTTAACTAGGGTTGTTATCGAACCCTCCCCCTTGGGGGAATACTGTCCTTGGTGTTCAATGACACCTATAACCAACAAAGACTGATGAAAACAAAACATACTTCCCATGGAGCTTTATAACACAACTCGTTGCATTATTTACAATGACCACCGCTGAAACATGACAAACATACCGTTTACTGGAGCTTTATAACATAGCTTAGTATATATTTACAATAATAACCACATATATACATATACACATTTGCTTCACCCAACAATTAATCATACTGTCTATGGAGTTTTATAAATCCATCTCGACACAATATTTACAATAATACACACATATACACATTTGCTCAACCAACAAATAAAAAGATATGATGCCTGCATCCGGAACAAGGGAATTTAGAAGCTCACACCTCCACCCTCAAAATAATACTAGGATTCACCTCCTTCCCAGGAAGTCTGGAATCCACTACCAAAGTCAAATCTACATCCAATGTCCAACACTATAATCCTGCGCCACTTGTCCTCCCAGTGAATATTTACTAGCTCATTGTTCTAGGGCACACTCCCAATGTGAATTTGATTCCATCTGACAAATGCTAATGACCAAAAAAAATATATCCCCAACCTTCCCTTCTCTTTTACACAGTTCCTTGGGAAATCTGATCACCCCCTTTTGTGCAGTGACACACCTTCGAAGTTCTGCTGGCACCCCCATCCCTGGCACCATCCCTCGACAAGTTTTCTCGCATCAGAAGGTTTAGAAACCAAGGCATATCCCTGCCTCAAACCATCATACTGGTCATACCATGCTCATGGCAATAAATGGACACTATTGGGTACTAGTGTCCCAAAATGGCCTTGCTCCTAAATGCTTTACCAGCATACTGCTGCCTGTTCCAATTCCTTTTGTTGTTGTTGCTAATGCTTGTCGTTAGTTTCGACCACCCAACTAGACATTTCATGCTTTTCTGTACCAAGCACATAATTTCCATTAGATTCAAAATAAATTGAAATAACTTCAAATCATACCTCATTAGTGGCTTGTTAACAAGGTACACTTGCAATTTTGTTCGCTTCCTATCACAACAAGTCAAAATAACATCTTTGACCAAATCATTATGTATAAACATATCACATCAGGTTAGCTCAAAAAACAACCATCATAGATCAAAATCAAAAAACACATGTAAGCATCATAAACCAGAATCATAGTTCACATGTCATCATCATAAACCAGAATCATACATTACATGCATAATAAAACTGAAATAAAATATTGATACTTATCTTTTAATCAATCCTTAGCTTCTACCTTTGTCCTTAATCTGTACGCACTCTAGATCAGTTGCCACACCTAACAAATACCTAGTGTCTTCTCCTCAACCATGTGCACATACACATAGTGTGCATCACACACATACAACCACACACGACATATAACACCATGCAATACATGCACCTACACCTGCCATACAACACATACACCTACACCTAGTGTACTACACAACACAATACATACGTCTACATTCGGTGTACACCACCATACAATACATACACCTACACCTAATGTAAAACACAATACATATAACGAATACACATGTCATGATACCACGACTACACAATGCACATACATAGTACCGTATGCTCGCAACACCTGTATAAAATGCACACAATACCACATGTACAACATGTACACAGTACCACTTGTACACAACACCACTTGCACAACATGTGCACAACATCACATATATAATACACCACCTACACAATGCCACATGTATACCACACCATCTATACAATGTGTACACAACACCACATGTACGACATGTACATGACACCACATGCATGACATATACACAACACTATCCACACACAACATATGTACAACGTGTGCACAACACCACATGTACAATCACGCACATAACACCATATGTACATAACACCACATGCACATGTACACAACACCGTATGTGCATAAAATTGCATATACAACATGTACATAGCACCATATGTACACAACACCACATAACCAACACGCACACAACACTGTATATCCATCATGCGCACTATACAATATGTGCACAACACTGCACATCCAACATGTACATAGCACCATCTATACCCAACACCGCATATGCAATATTCACACAACACTATCTGTACCACGCTATACATAACATTGCATAAACAACATGTATACACATTATATATACACAACACCACATGTGCACAACATCACAGATGCAACATGTTCAACATATATAACATATGCACAATAGTAGTACCACACATCCAAAACCACACTGTCTCTACCAAGCAACCTTGCATCCAGTGTCTTATCCATGCTTGTCCCACATGCCGCATACCACACTGCTTTCATTTCATTGATGTATCCCTCGGTATAGTCTGTCCATAACATAGACATAATATAGTCACATAATATCAACTCATAACCACATGATACTGACCTCCTAGATTTGTCAGGGCTACTCTCCCACTTGATTCCTCATAAGCTGGGAACCTCTTTATACCATTCACCTGCATGAACAATCATTCCTCCAAAAGAATGATCTCTGGTGACTCTGTTAGACAATGACATACATATATACATTTATACATATAAATATCAACATAAAACAATCATGTATGCATATAAACATTAGCATAAAACAATCATGATCACAACATAATTACTAGATCTCAAGGTCAAGGTTAAGAGAACTTCCTTTATTCATGCACAACTTGCACAAGAACAACAGTTCCCAACATAGCGAAGACCTCTAAAACCTCAAATCCATTTACTTTACTCTTTATATTACTCTTCTCATGATTGTTCTACCACCATCTATTTACACTAATGGACCTAACCAACTTAGTCGACTATCATACTCTTACCTTTTGTTTCCCTTACACATGCACCAACTTCATCTGAGTCTTTCATTACCTGTTGGGTACCATACGACTCTCCCCGAACTCCATTAGATTTTCCCTTTCCCGAACCAATTCCCAAGACTCAAAACATAAAAGATAGGACAAAAAACAAACAAGAAGAAAACCATGAAAATCAATAACAATAAGACACTGCAAACAAAGTTGCAAGGCCTTGCACCAGACATAAACGAAACCACAAATCAAACTCAACAAATCACAAAAGACCAAAAGCACAAGACTAGCAACAAACACCATGACTCCATCCCCATGGGTTTCCAATGCCTCCAAGTGAAAGCTCAACTCGAGCATTCTTTAGGATTTCATGGCAATATTTTTTGCCATGCAATCCCCTACATCATATTGCCATCAACACATAACTGTCAGTGCATAAGTAAACATAAGAACATACTAGTTACCTTACCTTGTCATACTAATGCCAAACATGTTACTCTGCAACTACTCACACATGTCAATCACGTGTTACAGATATCAAGACAATCATATCTATCAATTTGAAATCAACCTTTACCAAGACTAACAATCATGTCATAAACCATAGTCAACTCATAGTCATTAGACATAATGCTACAACTATCACCTACTTACACTCAAGTACATTTCAACTATCTCAACACATGTGTTAGTACAACCATCTTAAAACAAGATCATTTTTCATGCAATCTTACAGACACATAATCATATCATGCAATTAATCAAACATTCAAACAAACTATAACCATACCATGTTAGATAAATCAACTAGACGACATAATAGACACCAAACACTCAAACACCAAATAAACGACATAATCAAACAGTCAAGCACCAAATATACGACATAAGCAAACTCATACGTTAATGTATCTCATGGAAGGCTATCTTGTTTGCACAATCAAGCTAGATTAGCATGATATAAATTCACAACATATCAACTCAACCATAAATAAAGTCATGATATCTATAACAGTAACTAGTTAACATGTTCACATCATAAACTCATAAACAATTTTCATTCATGCATAACAATCACATATGCACTGCCAGTGTATATTAGTATGACATAATATGACAAATAGGTCGACTCATACCTGAATTTCATATCCATGATCATCTGCATCGGCCAATCGAATTTAGCATGATACATATAACATCAAGATATTAGTGCAATAACCCTAATCATTAACTAACACATAACAACAAGAAGTTAACATATAACACGCTCATAAAAAACCTATAACATAATCATCAAGTTATCTAACATAAAACAATAATATCAATGCATACAACCACATGATACTATCATTAATGACTATCCGACACATGTGCATATGACTACACTAATAAACTAGCGTCTATCATGTATGTAACCATAACATCAATAGAATGAAAGACATACACAACCATAATGCATATAACAAACATTAACCAACATACATGCATGCCCACCATACAAACCTGTATGATGATTTGCTCTTACCTCGAAGTCCATTGTTGCAACTTCACTTTAATGATTTGCAACTTCTGCTCTATTTCAGCCAACACATTAGCATCATAACATACCAATATCATCATGATGACCTAATTTCATACAATGACCTTATGCACAACAACCTTCACCATGAAAATGCATGCATAACAACATATAGACACCGACATGCATAAAAAATGCATATACTACCATACACTTGATGAGCCTAGGTATTGCAACAAGAATGCTGCAACTCCCAGGGCTAGAAGCTTTACTTATCAACCCGGGGTTCATACAAACTTGGAGGTGATAGTGTTATATGCACAAGTAGAAGTGAAGGTACTACTTGTTGTCACTGCTCATCTGGCAAGAGACCCCAGGGGTTAGAAGCCATACTTCTATAGGGTTAGAAGAAGCTTAACTCTTTGATGGAAGAAGAGCAAATCTATCCTAAAGGAGAGCTACTTCTACTGCAGTATTGAAGAAAACAACATGAAATGCTAAACGATATCATAACTTAACTAACCATCAAACAACTATGCTAAGTAGAATTGCTAAATTAACACTAACCTAATGCTGCTATTTAAGTTGCAGAGATAAAGAGCATCAAAACCATAATAAGGTGTAAGCAAAGGAAACTAAGCTAAATCAACTTTCAAGCAGAAGAGCAGTGGGAGGATGAAATTAGTGAAAGGAGGATGTGAGGCAACAACAATGCATAAGAATCATTGGATCGGTCGGGTGAAAAGCAGATGAACGACGAAGATCGTGTCGCGAGGGATTAGGTGAGTGGATGGACGAACGAGGTTAACATAAGATGAATGGTTGAGATCTTATTGCGCGAGTGAAGTCAAGAGATGGACGATGGATATCATATCATGGGGAAAGGAAATGTGCGGAAATGAGGGAGCGGGTTTCTAAGGTGGTAAGTAGTTTCTCGCGCACCCTTCAGGATGTAAGAAATATTTTGAAATTTCACGCAATCAGCCTTACTGCGTGACACATAGCATGAGAAAACCACTTTTCTCACGTGCTTTCGGGTGGATAACGTTCATGCACTTATCCGTACGAGATTGCGTGATGGACGTTAGATCATGTGGGGCTGATCAATGGTGGAGATCGGCCAAGCTAGTTGGTGATTGGGTGAAGCGACAACCGTCGGATTAGGCAAGATAGATCGACGGTGGGGACTTAAAGTGCATAAAGTAATCGGGTGACACGCTAGCCGTCCGATTAAGGGACAGATTGACAGTGGAGATTAAAGCTCATAAAGTGAGTGGAAGAATCCACACGAGGAAAAAGTTGGAGAAAATAGTGAAAATCAGACGGTGATTGTGAAGGTCTGTTGGTGATCGGACGACGAGGAAGTGATGTACGAGGAAAGTGCTCGAGGCAGTTTCAAATGAAAACGACAGAGAAAACTAGTGTGGGTGAACAAATAAATGCATTAAAAAACGAACTCCATAGCCCATGTGAGAACCAACGACATGTGTTTTTGGGGCTGCTGAAGGGTCCCTTCCTCAAGTCATGGTACCAGAGGGAGGAGATGAGGCCAAGACACTTGTGCACAACCTGATAGTGATATTTTTCCTCTAACTAACATGTGAAATGAAAGAAGGAATAAATGAAAGTAAACTACAACAAATGCAGCTACTGAAGCAGATGAACAGGAAAACCATGCATGATCTACGCTATATTGTTGTAATGAAAGCGCAACTACTTAAGCAAATAAACAGTGAAAACCATAAGGCTACTTAAGCAAATGAATAGAAAATCCTGAAACTACTTAAGCAAATAAATAGAACAGAACTCTATGCTAACATACATGTACAGTAAAGAGGAGCTGTGGCTGCTTGGGTCGGGCCCTAACCCAAGAGCTTCAGCCCTCAGAGTTAACTCAGAGCTGGTTTAAACAAAACTCATTCTTATTATGAAAACCATGGATTACAGAGAAAACTGTCACAAGTCTTTGTAGCTCAGAAATAAAACAAAGTTTTAGAAATGAAGTCAAAATCCTAATGAGGTCCTAAGCCTCTCTACTTATACATATGATAAACTGGTTTCTATCCTTTTCCTTGCTTGACTGCCTTTTAGTCCTCAAAGTGATGGCTGTTTGCACTAATGAGGAGGATTTATCTCCTATACTTACTCTCCCTTGTCCCCTTCGAGTGTTGACCAAGGTCTTTGCCATAGTTCCTTGTTTTATCCTTTATGCTTGCATTTTCCTTGATTGTATCATTTATTCCTGCATTATATGCACATTAGACCACAAAGCAAAATATCCAACTCTAAATCATCTCATAAACAAAATATAATCAAAAGTATGCAATAAGTTGTGAGAATAGTTGGTTTGACTAAGCTAGGAGGTGAATTAAGGCCAATTAAAGCCCATATAATTACCTAATGATGAGGCTCATCAACACTCATGGCGATGCATCGCACAACAACACCATCACCCTGCACATGGCGACATCACTACAACCATGATCAACACCATGCAAATGCAACAAGCATATGGATTGCAAGCATAAGGAACACATATGCAACCGGCGTGAATGCATGAACAACACACTGCCCATCCAGTCCAAGGGGTGAACCATGCTCTGAAACCACTCTGTGGTATCAGATATCACACAAAGAGAGTGCAACCCACTCTAATACCACTATGTGGTATTAGATATGACCCAAAGATAACGCATCCCGCTATGATACCACTCTATAACACCCTTCTCCCACATCTACCCAAGTAATTGGTCAATCAGGGTAAACATGTGACAAGAAGTTACTATGATATGATTTGACTCCCTATGTGTTAGTTAAGGAAGTAGAACAGACGAAACACATGACACAAACTTTCCACATTAGCAACATAACTCCCATGAGCCATCCCAACCATTTAGGTAACCAACCTCTGAGACAAATTGAAGTTTTAGTGCATCAAACCCTTGGACACTCCCTTGATATGGACCAGGGTGTGTCTAGGAGGCTCCAGAAGCTCCCACAACAAGGGCAAGAGAGATCTTGAGGAATTTTTCCCCAATGACGTGCCTGTGACTTTGAGATTTGTGCCAATTTTTCAAGCCCGGAGCCTAGGTCACTGCCCAGAACTCAATGACACCTTCAGAAATGAAATTTCATAGCGGAACAAAGATACATTTGCAAAAACATCAACAAGGACTAGACTGGACCCCTCCTAGCCATGATAAACATTTCGTCAAATATGTCACAAACATGAAAGCTACAAGTCTTAACAACAAAACTTGGCATAGGGATCTCATACTTTTCTAAGAATCGCTAAGAAGCATTGATGCCTCAACACATTAATTGCGATTTCATCTATTAGGCCATAGATACATTTTTCATTCATTTACAAATAAAAACATGATGAGAGTGTTGGCTGAATAAATGTATCTTGTGGACAAGACCGATCTCCCTAGTATCAAAAGATAGTTTAGAAACAAACAGACAAACAAATCTATCTTTATCTAGACATATACGATTTATAAATAAATGCTATAAAGGTGTTAAGACCCTACCTTAGATCCAATGCTTGCTCGTAGTGTCCATACTTCAATCATTTGAAAGATTTACCTTTGAGGATCTACAATCACAAACCAGCAAACATTAAATAGCACTTGCATAGAAAATATCATAGATCATGTCTAGAGAAAGATATATTTGTTTGTCTGTTTGTTGCTAGACTATCTTCTAATACTAGGGAGATCGGTCTTGTCCGCAAGATCAATTTATCCAGCCCACAAATTGGCAACTTCGTTGGGAACCAGAATTTGGTTTTTGGTTTTCCTTTGCTTTGACTTGAGAAAATTGTTTTCGTTTCTAGTTTTTGATTGATGTATGCTGGCTTGAGTAGTTTTTATAATTTGGATTATTTTTTGTTTTTTGTTTTTGTTTTTGTTTTGTTTTGTTTTTTTGTTTTTTTTTTTTTCGAAATTTTCAAGGGACCGCACTTTCTCTTTACAGACAGTGCGGGTATCTCTGCATTTTTCCTTTAGTAAACAGAGCGAGACCGCACCCGTTTTTCCTGGAAGGCTGCGGACCCTGTAAAGTTTTTTGAAAAACCTAAAATATCTTTTTCCAGTTAAGTTTAGGTTTCATTTAATATATTTAGTGTCTACCCAGATCTGTATTTTTCCTTTCAAAAATCTCTTGTGAGTGAGTTTCGATAGTATTTTTGTTTTAGATGGTTTTTTAGAAGTTTTGCATGCCTGGAGTGGTTTTCACTTGGTCTCTGTAGTGAATCAAAGATCAGACGCTTGAGAAACCTTAGATTACCTTGGTGTCTTTTCGCCTTCTTGATGAGTCTGACTTGGTTGTGAAATCTATCCTTTGTGAGAAATAGATTTAGTTTTCTCCTTGCAAATCTTTGAACAAACTTTGTTATAAGTTTTGAATTTCATTTTTACAAAAGAAAAGATATCTATATGTTTTTGGTTGATTTGTTATTCTGAACAAATGAATCCTTAGTTTACCGAACAACTAAGTAAAATGTCCTCAAAAAGAATTGAAGCTTTTTATTCAATTAGATTTTTAAAAGTTTTTAGATATAAAAATTAGTTTTTGTAGTTTTGAGTGTTTTTCTAGAACTTGTAGATCTTTTTTGAAGCAAAATGTTTTTTGTAGTTTCGAGTTTTGAAAAAGGAAAGGGATTTATTGTGATCATTAATTATTAGTCTCGTTTTGAGTTCTTATTGAAAAAGACAAAAATATTTTCTTTCCATTTCCATGTTGAAAGAAATAATTGTTTCTTAAAGAATTGCATTCTCAAACTCTTTCTTTTAGCTAGAATTTCAATGAAAGAAAAACGAATTGCTTATCATATTAGGTGAATTTTTTAGTGTTTTTGGAGTCGAGTATTCACACCATCAAAGTTTCATTTCCATACCTATTGACTTAAACAACAACCCATAAAAGCATCTAGTAATCTTTTCTATTTCTAGGGCTCTTATCACCAATATAGCTTAGGCTAGTATCTTGGAGTAGGGAGTAATTAAATCTCCAAGATAGTTAAAACAAACAAGTAGATACATCTTGTTGTAGGAAATAAATGCATTTGTAATTGACACATTCTGGGAAGCTTCTCCTAAAGGAGTCAATCACGAGATCATGTCTGAATCTTTGAGACAATCAATTCTACTTCATTGGGAAAGATAAAATATTTGCGCGTATTATAAACGGTAAACCTCGGATTAACCATAGTTGAGGAGCTTGGGGTCACTTGTTGGTAAACCTCGGATTGACCATGTTGAGGAGCCTTCAAGGGGATTGAGCTTTGTTACTCTGCCCTTGCATGTAGATCGAATCATAGACTGTTCCCCTAGTTGTATTTGTTGTTGTTGGTAACCTTAGTGTCCATAAACTTAAGATTATTTCCTAAGGTGACGGTGAAGGAAGGATCTCACTGTCCTTGGAGCAGACATCGACTAGACTCACTTGGACTCTCTGGGGGGTTCTCTTCACTCGAGATGGTTTTGTGAAGAAACTTGTGCCAGTCTGTTTCATTAAGCAGGTTGTCGGGGTAGCTGTTCCAATCACCCTTTCTATATTAAACTTCTACTAAGTTGGATTTCATCACCAACTAGTGTTTTTAGTATGGGAAGTTACTATTTGTGTGTGGTTTGAACTCTTAGATTGTTTTAGGCATGTGATTTAGTTGTTTGTTTCTTTAGAGACTTTAGGTGCTTTTATTGAACTTTTCTTTGTTTGCGTGTGATTATTTTCATCCTACACCAAGAGGTTATTATCCTTCATCGATCATGTCAAGACAATCATCTATGTTTTCCCAATCACCGGAAACATTTTTATATGGCGGTCCTTCTATTCCTTCGGGGTACTAGTCACTCACTAGTACTTTTTCAGGAGCATCTCCTCGACCAACTAAACATGAGTTATCCACTGGTAGTAATGGAACTCAAGCATTGAATATAGAAGAAATCCTTATGATGTCTGGTAGTATTCCAAATCCTCAACCTCAAGGTAGTCAGTTACCGCCTGGGGGGAAACCTCAAGGACAGTACATACCTTCGGGATAGTACATACCTCAAGGTCAACCCTAGACTTAGTACATACCTCAAGGCCAACCCCAGTTTCAGTACATACCTCAAGGTCAACCCCAGTTTCAGTAAGTGCCTTAGGGTTATCAATCTCAAGGTTAGTACCCAATTCAAGGTTTCCAACCACCTTTTGGTCAATCATTTTTACAAGGAGCTGGAAATGTATCGCTTAATTTTCAGCCCTACATTCAACCAGGTTATGGTCCTCCATATGCACAACCTTTTATGGGTCCATACTCCAGAATGAATATGGCGTGGGATCCATCTCAAACTCAACAGAATATGCAACCTAATGTGCATCTATCTAATCAACCTGGACAAACTTTGGTTTCTGGTCCAACCCAGCAACTTGTCCAACCTACTATTCAAACTCCTGCACCTATTTTAGTTCAACAGCCTGGGCCTAGCTCACCTCAGACTCTGCCTCAAACTGCTACAACTACTGTAACTTCTGTTCAACCTACCACACCTGTTTCTGGAGTATCTGTAGCTCCGGTTTCTACTATCCCTGCATCAGTACAAACTCCTCAAGTCTTTGTGCCAGTCAGGACCTATAGTTCAGACTTCGGTCCAGATGCCTGCAGGACAAGTTGGTCCAAGTATGATTGTCATAAGTACCATAATTCACTTATCAACTGTACCAGGGACAATATCAATTCGGTCCTACTGTACAAAACCCAATTTATCGGTATCAACTGTATCTTGGCTATACTTATCAACAACCTCAACAACCCCAGTTTGGTCCAGTTAATCCTGGTTTCCCAGGAGGTTATAACATTCCTAATGCAAATCCAATTCCAGGTTATCCTGGATATCCTCCTCCTGGAGCTAGTCTTGTTACTCAAGGTTTTCATGACCCTAACTGTCAGTTACCATTTATTGCAACTTTGGATTTACTTGATTTGTCGTGTCTTACAAACGATCCGATTTACTATCTTCCGTATTGGCCGTAAATGCTTAATAAGTTTCCTAGTGATATCCCGAAATTCGAGGGTAAGTCAGGAGAGGATCCGTCAAATCATGTTATGACTTATCACCTCTAGTGTGCATCTAATTCAATAGTTGATGATTCAATTCCATTGCGTTTTTTTCAAATAACTCTTATTGGTCTTGTCGCCAAATGGTACATTGAGTTACCACGAGGCTCTTTTTATAATTTCAATTAGTTAGCCATTGCTTTCTTCACTCATTTTTAGTTGCCTGTCAGATATGACAATTGCAAGAAATTGCTAACTTCACTAAAACAATCCACGTCCACATATATTTATGATCATATTCATGAATGGCGACGTAGAAGGCGTTTAGTGAAAGTTTTCATTCCGGATCAAATTTTAGCAGAATGGTTCATTAAATCATTGTTACCCAAAAGCACTGAAGATGTAGCTAAGGGAGGAGTTGTTACTGAAGAGCAAGTCATTGCTTAGGCTTAGTACCTTGACCTCGTCTATACGCAGTTAGGTACTGTACATGAAACAATCCCTGATCTTCCAAAACACGGTCAAACAACTACAGCTCCTTTAGGGTCTCATGTTGCTGATGGTATGATTGGTTTAGTTAGTACTAAAAGCAAGAAGAAATCTTCAAATAATTCTTCTCCTTTAATAACTTTACTTGATTCCTTGGAAGGAGATTCTTCTGCTAGAGTTTCTGCCGACGTTCATGTCATAGATTCGTCTACGACCAAATTCGGTAGTAAAGAGAAGGGGAAGAACAAAAACAAACAAAATTCAAAAGATAAAACGGATAAAAATGAATCTACTGACGAAAAACAGAAACCCCGCTATCCTTGTTTCATTTGCGATGAGGATCATTTTACCAAAGAATGCCCACATAAAGCAGAGGTTTCGAAATTTTTTAAAGATTCTCAAACGCATGCTCTCTTCAAGGATTCTTTTCCTACTCAAGATAGTAAGATGGTTGCTTCTTCCTCGAATACCTCAGAAGAACCCATTATGATGATGTGTCATGTCAGGATTGTGACGCGTTCGCAAGATTATGGTAGTAAATATCTTGTTAATGGTAAAGAAGTAGAATCTTCCAATTCAAACACATCAACTTCACCTCCTCTTGGTTCTAATCCACTACAGATCGAGAAACCCAACCCTGACTTAGTAATCAAACCGCCCGCTAAAGGCATATTTCGGGAATTAGCTTTCAATCCACATACGAGTGCTGCTCAAAATTATAACATTGTTGAAGACTTAGCTATTTCCCCTTCAGCAATGTCAGCTTTGGAAGTGCTACAATCATGCCTAGCACAATGTAAATTACTATTGTCTGCTATAGGAGTTGTTGATATTCAGGATTCTAACCTAATAATCTTTGATTTAGAAAATAGTACACCCTGCCTGCCTCATCAAATGGTTTTCCAGATTCCAGTGTTAGTCAAAAACAGACCTTGCTTTCAGACTGTGATTGATGAAGGGGCTTCTACGTGTATTATGTCCATCCAGTGTTGGAGATCGCTTGGTTCTCCCACACTTAATCAGTCTCTGACAATTCTAAAGGCTTTTGGTGGCCAAGGGTTCCATCCTTTTGGTATTTTGCAGGATTTACCTATAGGGGTTGAAGGCAAAACCATAAATCTAGATGTGGAAGTGGTTGATGCCCTTCTAGATTACAACCTTCTATTGGGTTGCAATTGGTCTTATGCTATGACTGCTATTGTTTCATCGGTCTTTCAGCTTATAAAGTTTCTTGATAATAGCAAGATTGTTACGATAGACCAACTGACCTATTTCTCATCCGACCCAACCTCTACAGATAGCGTTCAGCACATCGGTAAAATGACTATCCCTTACAAAGATGTTGGCGTAGGTTTGATTAAAGATTCTGGTTTACTGGGAACTTTTTTCCTTCCCTCCTCCTAACGTATCACCTTCTACTGCAAATATTCATATGATTTCATTGAATATTGTTACTTTTGATGATCCTTGAATCGTACCTTCCGATTCCGAGGTGGATTCATTTGATGGTGCAATGCCTTTGAGTCCCTTTGAAATTGCATATCAGGTTGTACAGTCGTTTTCTAATTCCTGATCAAGGTCGAGGATACTTTTTTCCTGTGTCAACCTCATTAAAAAATGAAACTAGGTGTTTGGAGCATAGTTCCTTGTCCTGTGTCAAGTTCGTTAAAAAAAGAAACAAGGATTATGGAGCATAGTTCCTTGTCTTGTGTCAAGCTCGTTTAAAAAATGAAACAAGGGTTATGAGGATAGTTCTTTTACTGTGTCAACCTCATTAAAAAATAAAACAACTCCCTTTCCAAATCGAGTCTTTGAGTCTTTCCAAGATCTTGAAAGTGAACTTTCATTCCATCCACCTCGTTGAATGTAATATTCCTAATTAGCCATGGCTAATTGGAATATTTGATTTTGCCCAATTTTTGCCTTCTATAGTTATTTGTAAATTAAAAAAAGTGAGGACGAGGGAAATAACTCACTTTAAAAATAAAAAAAGTCACTTCCTAGTAGCACAATGTTATGACTTAAAGAGGAGCCAAGGGGGCCAAAGGGGGATGCAGAAATGGGACTCACGCAGACACATGGAGGGACTGCGCAGGAGGGAAGAACACGTGGCAAGAGGAGAATCACGCAGGAGGAGGTGAGCCTAGGGATTTTGAGAGGTAGAGGCTATAAAATAGAGAGGAGCCCCCTCATTTGGATCATTCAGTTATGTGCATTTTGAGATAGTCATTTCGACTTCTGAGCACGCTGGCTGTTTAGCTAGTCTGCAGCACTGTTTAGTGCATTGAGTGTCTCCGTTCAGAGATCTCGCCCTTAGCCCCGGGGGACTTTGAGTGCCTGATCGGGAAAGGTATTTCCTTGGCAATTCAGCAGTAGTTTTATCCGCATTCCAGCAGTAGTTCCAGCAGTGTTTTGGAGGACTACACAGCACTGGGAGAGGGACGCAGTTCTTTCTGGCAGTAGTGTTGGATTGAGGTTTCTGCAGGAGGATTTATGCCTGGTGATTGAGTAGGGGACCAACCCTTAACTATTGGAGGAGTTTTGGCAGAGTTTTAGGTAGAGTTTAGAGGGGTCTTCTTCAATGGCAGCGTAGAGCATTGAGGAACTATGCAGAACCCCAAGGGGGTGATTTTCAGGGGTTGACTATTCTAGGAAAGCTTTCTGGGTTTTTCTGGGTTTTTGGAGTAGAGCTCGATTCCAAAGTTTCGACATTTTCTGAGGAGGGGAGAAGCCCCAAATCATTATTTGTTTTCTAGTAGCAACAGTAGCACGACAGTTCTCTAGCAGCATCCACACAAAGAGGCCATTCCTTGTTATTCTGAGAGTATTTCTTCACTTGCCTTGTGTAAGTCGAGGTGCCATCTATCTGATCACCTCTTGTACTCATTTTATTGCTCAGTATAATAAAATTGTTTAGCATTTCTCATTGCATTTCTTGTGTATCTGCTTATATTTCCAGTTTACATTATTTTATGTTGTTCCACTGTTATTTTGTCACTCCTGGGTTATTATATCATTTGCACGTATTTGGTTGGAGTTTTTGTTGGGGTTTGAGGAATATTCCATGTTAGGGATATTACAGTGGTATCAGAGCATATATATGGCTTACCCTGTGGAGCTAGCAATCTATGACACCAGGGGAAAAACCCTACATTTGTTACAGAGGTAGGAGGTATAGAGACATTGGACGTAGGTTGGAGAATACCTATGGAGAGGGAGACTGTGTTCCGGTGGTGGACGCAGAATAGGAGGAGCCAGTGGTTGACGCAGAATAGGAAGAGCCAGTGGTGGACGCAGAGTGTTACACAGTAATTTGTCACTGTTTCCTTGTCAGTCTCCCTACTGTGTCATGAAATCAAATCCATCATCCTCATGCTCTCTGAAATGGCAAAAAAACCCTCTTTGCCTAAGTTTATTGGATCATCGCGACTGTTATTGAAATAACTACGCTGACTGGCGGATGATAGTGCAATTGATGCGCTGCCAGTGCGGAAGAACACGGGTTTCCCGCGCTGATCGAATTTCACAGCCAGCGCGTCCTCTGCTTGTACTAAGTCGCACTGACCAGACCTCTTCTGTTATTGGGATGCGATGTCAGCGCGCCGGTCCAGTTATGCACCCGCGCTGATCCTGTTTGGGCGAGTTTGTTCTAACAGCCAGCCTTCCAGATGACTCCAGACCTG
>APFE031501685.1:0-14640 GCA_000404065.3 Pinus taeda | reverse complement strand
AGATTCTCGGCGGCAGCTATATGTGTTCTTGTAAAGCATTTCACCCCTCTCTTTCTCTCGGGCATCATGCTTTAGGGGGCATCTGTTACATAGTAATTTGTCACCATTGGTCAACGTCCCTGTTACCCTTGTTTTCGTGCATTGGAGGATACATTCCGGGACCTGTGCGCAGTGACATAGCCTAAAAACACTTGCATTATGTTCCCCTGAGTATGTACTTCATGTTCCCTGAAGACACCTTCTGCAAATTATCCCTGAAAAGTGCCCTTTTTCCATTGGCGCAGGTACACAGTGTCTTATCCGTGCCAATCACTGAGATCCTCAAAAAGGGGCGCGCCCATTGGCGCTCTGTCCCAACACTCGCGCCAACTAAGTTTGGTAATGATTTTTGGCAAACGTGCACCCATATGTTTTTTCCTTTTAGATCATGAAGCCTTTTGAGGGAAAAAATCCATCTGATAGAGGTCGAGAGTCATCATCTATCCTCAATAGCTTTTCAGAGATAATATCGATCCACAATGGGCGTCCTGGTGCATTGAATCTTCCTCCCTTCTCCATTTATAAAAGTCTGTCCTCGTGCATTAGTTCTGGAGTTCTGGAGTTCTGGAGTAATGCTAGTTGTGATTATGCTTGTCTGGAGTGATAGTAAGAGTCTATAAGCATAGGGAGATTATGCTGCCGGAATCCTGAGAGAGAGAAGGTCTATTGCAAGGCATACATAGCTGCTCGCCCAGCCAGAGAAGGACTCAGCGTCAGAACATTGGTTGTATCTTTCTCTGCTATTTATTAATAAAAGATAGATGACTACTGTTATGGTTCCATTCTCATTTGTCTAATAATGGTTAATGTGAATTACATCCTTTCTGACTGATGTATAGTTGCTTTTACTAGATTTCACGCTTGTGTTTGTTCTCTCTTTGCATGTGCAGGTGTCCATCCACGAGGATAGTGGAGGATCATGACCGACCAAAGCGAAGGAGTGAGGACAACATCTCTTCATCAAACAAATAGCGCTGGAATCCAAGTAGGTGTTCATTACCCACTTGTTAATTACAACTAGGAACTTGCAGAGTAGCATTGATTGATTGTTGCTAGACCCGTTCTGGGCTAGTAGGGATCGCCTCTATCCGTAGAGGGGATTTACCTCTCCAACACAGAGCAAATGGCAGACGAGGACGGGAAGAGATTTGCGGATATGCTCCTCAAATCAGTGCAGGACCTGTCTAGGTAGATTGAGGTGATGGGGCAAAGATTCACAGCATTAGAGGCTAGACATCATGAGAGCCCACGAGTTTTTCAGATTGGTGAGGGATCAGGTGCATCCCATCATTTGCCATAGTAGCGTGATACTGCGCAGCAGGTGGCCTCGCATGCCCCTACAGGCTCTACCATGCCCACATTCTTAGGAGCAAATACGGGAGTCAGAGCTCAGCAGGAGGTAGAGCTTGGCCATATGGGCAATTATTTTGCAGAGTACCAGGCATATGGGCAGGAGTTCAGGGATGCCCTTTCATTCAGAGACTTTTTTAAGCTCCAGTGGGATAGTAGGCCCCGCGATCATCATAGAGGAAACTGGCATTACCATGATGGTGACACCCATCGTGTAGCGAGTAGATTCCACTTGCCTACGTTTGATGGTTCATCAAATAGTTCGGCAAAGTCTTTGGTGGAGAAGCTGGACATTTATTTCCAGCTTAACCACATGTCGGAGGTAGAGGCCATTAAGGTGGAAATATCGCATTTGGATGGTGAGGCTCAGGATTGGTGGTTTCACGAGATGGTTACACTTGGGAACTCTACAGTGATGACATATGCAGAGTTTACCAAGAGATTGATGGAGCGATTTGATCGGAGGGATCTAGAGCAACATTTTGTTGAGCTGACAAGGCTCAAACAGACAGGGAGCCCAGAGACCTACATTGCAGATTTCTTGAGGGTCTCCATGATGGTGCCAGACCTATCCATGGCACGGAGGGTCTATATGTATGTTTAGGGGTTAGCAAATCCACTTCGGGGTCTAGTCCGATCCACTAGACCAGCCACACTCCAGGACACTATCAGCAAGACCTAGGACTTACAGGATGTCTTACCTAGGACTTGGACACCTTACCCCCAAAGATAGCCTTTTCAGTCTAAGGGGAAGGATGTGAGGATTCCACCTCCAAAGGGGAATCCAGGACGAGTACAGATCGAGGACGATGTCAAGAGGGAGTTGAAGAAGAAGCGGTTGTGCTTCACATGTCAGGAGCCGTGGGCACCAGGACATAGATGTGCTGCTGGTAAATCATATTTTATTGAGGTCTTCTCCGAGAGCGGTGGAGAAGAGGATGATGAGGATGATGTGGAGGTAGGAGATAGCCATGCCATACAGGGACCTTTGCCACCTCCACCACCAGCAGCAGGTGGTGCATCTTTTGCACCTACCGTAGGGGCCCTTGCAGCATTGCAAGGAGTTCCCAAGTATTTGACGCTTTGCGTATGAGGGACAGTACGTGGCCAGTGGGTATCAATTTTGGTTGACAGTGGGGCAACCCACAACTTCATCGATGCACAAATGGTTGAGCGAAGAGGTATTCAGATAGAGAGCTTCGATGGATTTTTAGTCTTGGTCCCAGGAGATCAGACCATGACATGTGCTCGTTATGTTCCAGAGCTTTTAGTGACGATGGGCACCTACACATTAACTGACCACTTTTTCGTGGTCGATATCCTAGACACCAACATGATACTGGGTGTTCAATGGCTTATCACTCTAGGGAAGGTCATGATGGATTGAAAGACCTAAGAGATGGAGTGGGATGATGAGAAGACAAGGAGGCATGAGAAGATACGGGGACAACACACATATCTGCCTCAGATTGTGTCGGCTCATCGAATGGAGGCAGTCTTCCGGAAGGGAGACATAGAGTGGGCAGTGGAGCTGTGGGAATCAGAGGCAGGGACTACAGGGCAAATGGTACATCTAGAGATACAATCCATCCTTGATCGGTATGCCATAGTGTTTGGGGAGATTCCACCAGGACAGCCACCAGATCGGGGGTTTGAGCACACCATCAAGTTTGAGCAGGGCATACAGGCAGTGATCACTACCCCCTATAGGCACCCCAAGGTCTATCGGGATGAGATTAAGTGGTCTATCCAGGAGTTGCTGGCTCTTGGGCACATCCAACTGAGCACGAGTCCTTTTGTTTCTTCTGTGGTGTTTGTGAAGAAGAAGGACGACACATTGATGATGTACATTGACTACAGGTCCCTGAACAAGAAGACCCCGAAGAACATGTACCCCATACCCAGGATCGATGAGTTGATGGACAAGTTGAGGGTAGCACAATTCTTCTCAAATATTGATTTGAGATCTGGGTACCATCAGATTCTCGTGAGGGAGTAGGACATTCCCAAGACCACCTTCAGGTGCCACTATGGGCATTTTGAGTTCTTGGTGATGCCTTTTGGGCTAACCAACGCCCCCACTACATTTCAGTCCTGCATGAATCACATCTTCCATAGTCACTTAAGGAAGTTTGTGTTGGTATTCTTTGATGACATTCTCATTTACAGCAGGACTTGGGAGGAGCATCTCCAGCACATTGAGATGGTATTGCGTATCTTATAGGAGTAGCAGTTCTATACCAAACTCTCCAAGTGCGAGTTTAGGTTGACGAAGATGTTGTATCTGGGACACATCATAGGGGTGGATGGAGTGAGAGTCCACGAGGAGAAGATTAGGGCCAGCATAGAATGGCCGAAGCCGAGAAACGTGATGGAACTTCGAGGGTTCATTGGCATTTGTACTTACTACCGGAAGTTCGTCAAAGGTTTCTCATAGCTTGCTGCACCCCTGACAAATTTGATGATGAAGGGGGCATTCAGTTGGTCAGATGGCATAGTGAGCCTTTGATAGGCTCAAGGCGGTTATGAGCAGCTACCCAGTACTTGCGTTGCTAGATTTTACGCAACCATTTGTTTTGGAGTGTGATGCATTGGGAGAGGGGATCGACGCAGTGTTGATGCAGGGAGGTCACCCTATAGCCTTTGAGAGCTGGAAGCTCCTTTCACATGAGAGGTTGTATTCTATATACAACAAGGAGATGCTAGCCATCATGCATGCATTGGCTAAGTACCAGCAGTATTTGGTGGGTAACAGGTTCAGGGTGAGGATTGATCACAACAGCCTCAAGTTCTTTTTGGAGTAGAAGTAGCTATAGGAGAGGCAGCAAAAATGGATTAGCAAGATCCAAGCATATGACTTTGACATTGAGTATGTCAAGGGTAAAAACAATGTGGCAGCAGATGCCCTTTCACGTAGACCAACCATGTTGTCTCTTATGAGCTTGGACATAGATTGGAGGAATCGACTCTTAGTAGAGTACTCTAAGGACAGGTTTGCATGTGAGGTTCTGGATGGGCAGGTGGCAGATGATAGGTATAGGGTGGTCGATGAGATTATCTATTACAGGGACCAGATCTTCTTGACTGAGGGGTCTCAGCTCAAGAAGAAGATACTCCAGGCATCACATGATTCACCATTGGTAGGACATCAGGGGTTTACCAAAACTTATAGGGCCATTAGGGAGAGGTTCTCATGGAAGGGTCTCAAGGAGGACGTACTCCAACACATCTGGGAATGCGATTTTTGCCAGAGGAACAAGGAAGAGATGAGCCATCCCGTGGGATTATTGTAGCCTCTTCCCATTCCCAAGGGGAAATGGGAGAGTATTTCGATGGACTTCATCACAGGGTTGCCCATGGTACAGGGCAAGGATTGCATCTTTGCCGTCGTTGACTGACTAATGAAGTATGCACATTTTTTTGCCATATCCATACACTATATAGCAACACAGGTGGCCAAGTTGTTCTTTAGAGAGATCTTCAGGCTACATGGTCTTCCTAAGACCATCGTCAGTGATAGGGACAACCATTTCATAGGCGGATTTTGGCAGGAGCTTTTCCAATTGGTGAGGACGGAGTTGACACTGAGTACCAGTTATCACCCACAGACAGATGGGCAGACAAAGATAGTTAACAAGTGGCTAGAGGGCTACTTGCGTAACTATGTCAGTGGGTAGCAACGAGCATTGTTGAGGTGGCTGCATCTAGGGGAGTACTGCTACGATACTTCACATCACATGTCCATTCGTATGTCACCATTCTATGCCTTATATGGGTATCATCCTTTATATTTTGTTGACATGATGTTTGGCGATAGCAAGGCTCCCAGAGCCAAGATTTGGATCCAAGAGAGTCAGGATATTCTCCGTGCTCTCAAGGATAACATGGCTACAACAAAGAACCAACAAAAGTTGTATGCCGACAGGGGTCGGGTGGAGAGATAGTTCGAGGTAGGGGACATGGTCTACCTACGATTACAACCATACCGACAGTAGTCACTAAAGCAGAAGGGGGCTGAGAAGCTCAAGCTCCACTTTTATGGGCTGTACAGGGTGATACACAGGGTTGGATAGGTTGCATATGAGTTGGAGCTGTCCCAAGGCAGCAAGATTCATAACGTTTTTCATGTATCATGCCTGAAAAAGGCATTGGGGCAGCAGGTGACTGTGACAGATGAGCTACCACCCATGGATGACGAGGGGCATTTGGTATTGCAGCCGAAGGCTATCATTGATACTAGGGAGAGGCAGTTGCAGAGCAGGATGGTGCGGGAATTCTTGGTGAGGTGGAAGAATTTGCCGAATGAGGATGCCACTTTGGAGAGTAAGAAGATCTTGCAGCATCCATCACTTCAGTTGCTTGAGGACAAGCAACATTTTGCTGGGGGAGACTGTAATATTCATAATTAGCCATGGCTAATTGGAATATTCGATTTTGCTCAATTTTTTCCTTCTATTGTTATTTGTAAATAAACAAAAGTGAGGATGGGGGACATAACTCACTTTAAGAATAAAAAAAGTCACTTCCTAGTAGCACAACGTTGTGACTTAAAGAGGAGCCAAGGGGGCCAAAGGGGGACACAGAAATGGGACCCATGCAGACACATGGAGGGACTGCGCAGGAGGGAAGAACACATGGCAAGAGGAGAATCACACGGGAGGAGGTGAGCCTAGGGATTGTGAGAGGCAGAGGATATAAAATAGAGAGGAGCCCCCTCATTTTGGATTCAGTTAGGTGCATTTTGAGCTAGTCGTGTCGACTTCTGAGCACGCTGGCTGTTTAGATAGTCTGCAACATTGTTTAGTGCATTGAGTGTCTTCGTTCAGAGAACTCACCCTTAGCCTTGGGGGACTTCGAGTGCCTGCTCGGGAAAGGTATTTCCTTGGCATTTCAACAGTAGTTTTATCTGCATTCCAGCAGTAGTTCCAGTAGCATTTTGGAGGACTACGCAGCACTGGGAGAGGGACGCAGTTCTTTCTGGCAGTAGTGTTGGACTGAGGCTTCTGCAAGAGGATTTATGTTGGGTGATTGAGCAGGGGACCAGCCCTTGCCTATTGGAGGAGTTTTGGTAGAGTTTCAGGAAGATTTTAGAGGGGTCTTCTTTAGTGGTAGCGCAGAGCATTAAGGAACTGCGCAAAACCCCAAGGGGGTGATTTTTGGGGGTCGGCTATTCCAGCAAAGCTTTTTGGGTTTTTGGAGTAGAGCCTGATTCCAGAGTTTCAACATTTTCTGAGGAGGGGAGCAGCCTTAAATCATTATTTGTTTTCTAGCAGTAGCAACAACACGACAGTTCTCCAGTAGCATCCACGCAGAGAGGTCATTCCTTGTTATTCTAAGAGTATTTCTTCACTTGCCTTGTGCAAGTCGAGGTGCCATCTGTCTGATCACCTCTTGTACTCATTTTATTGCTCGGTATGATAAAATGGCTTAGAATTTCTCACTGCATTTCTTGTGTATATGCTTATATTTCCGGTTTACATTATTATATGCTATTCCACTGCTATTTTGTCACTCCTGGGTTATTATATCATTTGCACGTATTTGGTTGGAGTTTTTGCTGGGGTTTGAGGAATATTCCGTGTTAGGGATATTACATTGAATGCAATGAAGCTTGGGGGGCATGTACATCGATTTGAGTCATTATGCCAGGGGCATGCGAACTTATAACAAGCATAGTTTTTCATTTCAAGCTTGTGTAAACATGAAACTCAATCCATGCAGAGTTCTCTATGGTTCAAGCTTGTGTAAAAATGAACCCATACCCATTTTACATCTCGTGATTGCCGTCTTTATCCGCTAAATTTTGCTAGATGAGCCTTGGTTGTTTCATTCCATCACCACCATCTCTTTGGCTGATCATATGCTTTCACTTGGTTGTTTTTCCTTTCCTGAGGGACCGCAGTGATGAGTGGTTTTGTTAGCCAACCTCTTAACTATTACATGTTTTCAGCAGTTCCACCATTTCCGGAACCAGTTGCTACCCTTTATGCCACTCGTTCCTCTAGGACGAGTCTTCTTTAAGCTCTTTTCCAACTCGTAAAATATGAAAAGATTTCTGAGTTTTTCCCTTTTAACTCGTTAAATAGATTAAAAAGGCGGCCCACTTTCAACTCTTTTCTGACTGTATAAACATGAAAAGATCGTCGGACTTTTGTCGTTTCAAGTTCGATACTGGTTATGAAATGACATGTCTTTGTCACTTTTTTACTTTCTCGGATCAGAGCCACTAATTATGAAAAGTACTTCTTGATCGTAATGGTCAAGCGATTCTCTCGAGTATTATTTTATACTTTTTTGGGCTCAAGGGACACAAATTTACGAGAAAGGACCCCCCCCTGGAGTTTTCTTTTCCGTGTCTTTTTCAAACCCTCTAAACATGAAAAAGACTCAGATTTTTACCTATTTCGGACTCGTTAAACCTTGACGACATTGGACTCATCACCATGACGAGACTAGAGTCCTCTTTAAACCCTTTTCAGACTCGTTAAATATGAAAAGATTGTCGAGCACTTGTCTTTTCTAGCTCGTTAAAGTATTGGAAATGTCATCCCTCCTGTATTATTTTATCCTTTTTTAGACCTGAGGGATTATTTTATGAAAAATTACCCCCATGGAGTTTTCTTAATTTTTTCTTTGGACTCCCTAAAATTGAAAAACACCGAGTTTTTCCTATACTGGACTTGTTAAAATTTAACAGTAAAGGACCTGTTCAATTTTAAACAAGAACGAACCACTCCTTCTTAGGGTTCGAATTTTAAACTAAGTTGGACTCATCCGAAGGATGAGCTTATAAACAAGAAAATGTTATCCTCCTCAAGCTTGTCAAAAATAAAGACGTACTTGCCAGAAATGGTGGGGGAAAAGAGAGGAAAATGAACCTGTTTGTTACACTTTGTTTTTTAGAAAAGTTGTTAACCAGTCTTGAACACGACACTTTTTGTTCACCCGGGTTGGGAAATCCTTTGCCTAATAGTTAATCAAACCACATTGAAAGTCTTCAGCCGGTTTCTGGGTATTATCTTTGGGTCGACTGTCACCAAACCATTTGTAGTGTCGTTATGTGTTCAAGAGATCAGTTCAAACAAACCATTCATTTGAAAAATATCTGTCATCCATTTTGGCCATCCCCGAATCAGTACTTGCCGATATATTTCTTCAAAACTTGATCTATGATTTCGTGTTGTTGGCTTCCCTACGACGGATTGCTTTCTATCGACATCAAATCATTATCTAGGAAGTTGATCTAGAAATTGTCAGTACCTTGAAATCTGCATGCCCTAATGGCAGGTTTCTCGCCTTCGACAATAGGTTGCATCATTGACTTTCGATCAAAGAATTCTATGACATGTTCAACTTCAGCTCATTTATTCACATTTCATGGATTGTACTGAGTACTTTGAGAGCCATTGAAATTACTGGTGGTTTCTCTCACATTTGTTAACAGTTCACATCATTGACTGGTAATCAAGTGGTTTCTACCATGTTCGACTTCAACACATTTATTCACATGGATAGAATGGTACTAGTTCGGGAAGAGGAAATCAAGACCCTAGATCTAGTTTCTACCATCCAAGTTGCGAGGAATTTTTTTATTCATTATACAGTGGACTATTCATAAATAGATGGCTCTACCCATACTGTGTCTACATGTCTATACTCTTGATGTATTACAAAATCATTCCTATATCAAAATGGTTTAGTCAGTTTCGATCTGAGTATGGGAATGCCTACCTCAACGATGATATGTCTACATATATATATAATATATATATATATATATATATATTGCATTGAATGTTTTTCTAGGTTCCGACTGGGGTGTCCACAGGATGATCCTTGAAATGATAAAGTACTTCACTTTTCATAAATGATAGACTCTATCTTCATCTATTACAGACTTCGCACTTTAGAGGGTAATCTATTGCACTAAAAATTGTCACCTTGACATTCTGCAATCTGTGTGAGTCCATTACCACTCATACTTTCCTCCTTTGCAATTCCTAGGCCTCATTTCCTCATATCAAGCCTTGAAAATAAGAGAAAGTCCTCAAAAGTCTCTAAAACTCTGGTTCCGCACTTTCTCTTTGCATTACCTGCAGTCCTGCACCTAATGGTCATGTCTCCTGCACACCTGACCGCTCTGTCTTTGTGTTATGGGTGCAGACCCCTGTAAAAATTAAAAAGGCACGAGTACATTCTAAAAACTCACTTTCAATAATTTCTAGAAGCTTCTGTAAGGAACCTTGAGGTGGCAAGTTCGCTCTCTTAAGGTTCATGCATCCCATACCTTAAGGAGCTAACCCCTTGATGTGAGGAGCTTATCCCTTTGAAGGAGGATTCTATCCCTTCATAGGTGGACCTGTAACCTCCTTCCCTGCACTATAAAATGAAGCATTGGGCATGGGTTACTAGGGAGGTTAGAAGTTGATATTTTAGGTGAAATGCTATGGAACTAGTCTTCTAGTTGAGTTTTTATGAGGAGAGATTACATACCTCTATGATCTCATTTGGAAGAGTGCAAGGCTTGTCAAAGTAAAGGAAATTCCTGTTTCGGACCCCAGGAAGAGCTTGTTCAACGTCAAGGCTGAAAAGGTTGTAAGGTTTTTCTACTTCAAAGTTAATACAAATAAGTTTGTTTTTCTCAATAAGCTATTGATTCATGGTTTATTTTATGGATTCCTTGATCACCATAATAGACATGATCTATGATATTTGCTATGCAA
Source organism: Pinus taeda (assembly GCA_000404065.3). Classification (NCBI taxonomy): domain Eukaryota; kingdom Viridiplantae; phylum Streptophyta; class Pinopsida; order Pinales; family Pinaceae; genus Pinus; species Pinus taeda. The sequence goes on along the minus strand of APFE031501685.1, from coordinate 4,528 downwards.
GTGCTATTTAATGTTTGCTTGTTTGTGATTGCAGGTCCTCACAGGAAACTCTTTCGAACGATTGAAGGATGGCTACTACGAACAAGCATTGGATCTAAGGTAGGGTCTTAACACCTGCATAGTATTTATTTATAAATTGTATATGTCTAGAGAAAGATATATTTGTTTGTCTATTTGTTGCTAGATTATCTTTTGATACTAGGGAGATTGGTCTTGTCCACAAGATCGATTTATCCGGCCAACAGAGAGTCATACAAAGCCACTGTCATAATACATGTTCATAACCAGCATAATAACAACAGAAATACCAAAGAAATAATAACCATATAATTCATATATAAACCAATACAATATTCATGAATTAACAAGGAGAAATAACCTCATATTAATGATGCAAAGGCCAACCAGTATTGGGACTTCCACGAACCACCCAACCATAAACATGGCTGAGCCAAATCTCTCTTCAATCAGTCACCCCTGTGCCATATTCCAAGCATGAATGTGGCATCTCATGGAACAATCCATAAAAATAGAACCAGGGCTTCCAAAGGCCAAACCACCTCAAGCCATCAAACAATGATTCCACCTCACAGTCAGACATCACAAACCATCACCAGATTGGTCTCTACCCAAGCCATCCAGAGCTCTAGAGTGTTTGTTCCAACCAAGGCTTCCAGGACTAGTAACTCAATCCACAGTTTCCGTCGGGATTCCAGGGTGTTTGTCCAACCATGGCTTTCATGACTAGTAACTCAACCCACAAAGGGCTTCTAGAGCATTTTTCCAACCAAGGGTTCCAAGATTAATAACTCAACCCAAGCTATTAAAGGGCTTCCAGAGCGTTTGTCCAACCAGAGATTTCAAGAACTAGTAACTCAATGCAAGCTAAAGGAACACATGAGACCAACCAGAAAAACAAAGAAATGAACTGACAACACCATAGCTATCCCAGAAATGGAAAGACTAGGCAAATCCACTATTAATCTAGGAAATCCTCCATGCCAATGACATATCATGACCAATAAACCAGTTAAAAATAGACCTGCTAAAAATAACATGTCTAAAAATAGCAGTTTGGCCAGTGAGGTCATTGGCTACATTGGGTGAGAGGTGAAACTACTAAAACTTGAAAGTTATAAAAATAGCATTTCTGGGTCCCTTCCTATTTATAACAGTCCCTAGTCTGTCTATAGGAAGTAAAATTAATTTTGGTTTTAACAATAGTTGGAAATATTAATTAATTAATTTAGTTGAGTTAATTAGTTAAGGAAATTCGAATTTGAAGTCTTTGTGAGCATGCACTTGAGTTGTCCCATTGATTGAGGAATTTATCCTTAATTTCCTCCATTGATTGAGGGAATAAGTATGAGTTCTATAATGAGAAAATCAGTTGACTTAGTTCTAACTAGCCAAGTCCAGTTAGATTATTTTAACAAGTTGTTAAAATAATAAAATATAGTTTGTTAATGCTTGCATGCATGTGACAACTATTATTTTAGATAACTGAGGATTCACTCATGGACAACTGTTGCATGTTAGTTCTGTCAGAGACCTAGTTGAGATCATATGTGGGACAATGTACTATCAGATGCTTGGATATTTCTAGTAAGTATTCCTTACATGGAGAAGGATCTATTATAGGATATTGGAGGACTTGTGGCCTAGGTAGTCCATGATTTTCATCTTTTGATTGAAGATCATCAGGATCTTCTGATTACAGAGAGAGTAGGATAGCTATTGAGTTGATTCTTTTTGTATGTTGTTGAGGATCTACACTTGATTGATAATACATGGTTGGGGGTTTATGCTGGTGCTTTCCCCTGGATATATCTTGTGTTATGTGTGATTATTTCTCTTGATTAGTTATGCATGTTTCTACTTGATGTTGCTCATGAATTCGATTATGCTTCTGCTTAATGTTTTGTAGAAGTAGAACAAGTATTATGCTTTAGGACATTGCATATATCAGTTTATTCTATAAGTGAAATTTCTACATGGTATCGGAGCACAGGTGATCAAGCAAGAACAATATACTAGCAAGAGAAATTCAAAGTTTATTATTCGGGATATAGATCTCAAGTTCTTATCACATCTATTTCATCAATGGTGTTCTATGGTTTGAGGCTTGAATATGCCCTTGATGGCAGCTCAAACTATATAGCTTGGAAGGATCACATGGAGGAAGTTTTGGAAGATAGTGGTCTTAAGGATTTCATTGATCAAGAAATCCCTAAGCCTACTGACAAGATTGAGCAGGTGGAATGGAGGAAGTGTGTGGCTAGAGCTAGGAGAATTCTCTTAGAGGGAGTGCGAGATCACATTGTCTTGAGCCTCCATGGGAAGGCGACTCTGCATGCAATGTTGAAAACATTAAAATATTTATATCAGAATAGCAGTGATTAGAGGAAGTTGGCACTAAAGGATAAACTTCAAAAGATCAAGTTTGAAAGGGATGAGACGATTTCTATGTATCTGACCAAGCTCATCACATGCAGGGATGAGCTTGCAAGTCTAGGGGTCATGACATCGGATGAGGATATGGTGAGTCTAGCACTCCTTAGCCTTCCTAAGAGCTAGCATAGCTACCAGAACTTGGTGAATGGAAGGGAGAAACTACCAGATTGGGAACGACTATGGTCGGATTTGATGTAGGAGGAGATTAGACACAGCACTAGAGATAGTTCTTCATCCATGCATGATGAGGAGAACTATGCCTTAGCGAGTAAGGTGAAGAAGGGGAAGGAGAAGGTTTCTCTTTCCAAATCTAGTTCTTACAATGATGGGAAGAAGGTTGACAAATTGAAAGTGTGATGCTTTATTTGTCATGAGGTGGGCCATTATGCTGCAAATTGTCCACGGAGGAAATCCAAGAAGGGATCCGGGGAAGGATCTAAAGGTGAGGCACTTGCTTCACAGTTTGAGTTGGATTTCACACTCTTCGCATGCATGGTTTCATCCATGGTGGGAAGTGGTTGGTTTCTTGACAATGGAGCTTCTTGCCACATGACCGGCGACAAGAGTTTGTTCAGTACTTTGGAGGAGAAAAATCTCTAGATACTCATAGTGATGGGTAATGATGAGAAGTATATTGTCTCAGGTGTAGGCACAGTTATTTTTCAGAGGGAGCATGGAGCTCCCCTTACTGTGACCGATGCCAAGTATGTACCAAGACTGAAGAGAAACTTGGTGTCGATCGCGATGCTAGAAGACAGAGGCTATGATGTAGTCTTCGGTAAGGGAAAGGTTTTCCTTAGACACATCATCACTAGACAGGTGAAGCAGATTGGTCCACTGGTCAAGAACCTATATCTCTTGAGGTTCAAGATGCATGTAAAGCCTTGAGCAGCAAGGCAACTGATGGAGAGTTGGTGGTTGAGAGGGAGGGTATATTACCTCTCAACATGTAGAGCCAGAAGAAGTCTCAGACGATTGTGGAGGAGCCACGATTGGTGCAGCAGCTTCAGGAGGTTGTGGAGCAGCCACAACAAGGGAAGCTAAGTGGAGATCGAGTAGAGACATCTACTCATGCAAAGACCTCCAGTAGGGGGAAACTTCGAGCCAAGTGGGCTGAGGGATCACATGTAGCCATATCTCCAAGTAGGAGGTGGGGCGATATAGAATGATCATCCCAAGGAGGAGGGATAGGATCCTTGAGGTACCCAACCTCTTGGATGAGACCTTACTACGAGAGCCCTGATGTGGAGTAGCAAGAACTAACTTATTGGGTAGAGACAGATGTGGATGGAGCGACAGAGAAAGTGACAGTGTAGGGAATCCTAGGACAGCACATAGTTAGCAGGTTGCAGCAATGCGAGAGGCACAAGTGTTTTGCATAGTGCTAGGTGGCACAGAGAGGTGTGCAATGGTGCGAGATGCATGGAGATGTTGCAGTAGCATATATGTCAGAGAGGGAGCACTTGTTAGCAGTAGGTAGAGCTTCAGCATCAGAGTATGTTCCTAGCCCAACAGAGTGGTCAGTTGGGAGTGTTTTTGTTCCAATTGTTATTGGAGCAAGTGGACCGGGTAGATGTGTTGCATGCAGAACATTCTAGAGTTATAGGATCGAGTTTGAGAGAAAGCCTTTCTTGTTGAGAGGGAGTGTTGGAAAATGTGCAACAAGAAATGTTAAATTTAGAATGTGCTAAAAATAGACCTGCTAAAAATAGCATGTCTAAAAATAGCAGTTTGGCCAGTGAGGTCATTGGCCACATTGGGTGAGAGGTGAAACTGCTAAAATAGAAAGCGCTAAAAATAGCATTTCTAGGTCCCTTCCTATTTATAGTAGTCCCTAGTCTATCTATAGGAAGTAAAATTAATTTTGGTCTTAAAAACAGTTGGAAATATTAATTAATTAATTCAGTTGAGTTAATTAGTTAAGGAAATTCGAATTTGAAGTCTTTGTGAGCATGCACATGAGTTGTCCCACTGATTGAGGAATTTATCCTTAATTTCCTCCAATGATTGAGGGAATAAGTATGAGTTCTATAATGAGAGAATCAGTTGACTTAGTTCTAACTAGTCAAGTCCA